>MU783821.1:100136-114844 GCA_026770625.1 Nicotiana glauca | reverse complement strand
CTGCTTCTGCTTTTGGAAAGAAGCTACTTTTTTCTGCTTCTCTGAAACTGCTTCTGCTTCTTCCCAAAAGCACTTTTTTTTCCTAAATAAGCTTGGCCAAACACCTCAAGTTAGGGAAAAAAAGTGCTTTTGGGAAAAAAAAAGCACTTCTTGCCTCCTGAGAAGCTTGGCCAAACAGGCTATTAGTCTTGAAATGCCGAAAGTCAAATTTTTTAAGTTTCCGTTTCGATAATGAGATTTTGATTTAAAGGTGGGAATGGAATTCCGGAAGTTTGAGTAGCTCCATAATGTTTAATGTGACGTGTGTGCAAAATTCCTGGTCATTCGGACAAGGTTTGATATACATTTTTATCGAAAGCGTAATTTGTGAGTTTTTGAAGTTCTTAGGCTTGAATCCGATGTTAAATTGGTGTTTTGATGTTGTTTTGAGCGTTCCCGAGGTTGGAAAAAATTTGAATGATGTTTTTGGATTGGTTGGCATGTTTGGTTGAGGTCCCTGGGCCTCGAGTGAATTTCGGGTGCTTAACGAAAGTTGAATTGGACTTAGGAAGAATTTGAGTTTGCTGGACCTGTCATAACCGCACCTGCGTGTGTGGAACTGCAGGTGCGGCGCCGCAGAAGCGGCTAGGTGATCGTAGAAGCGAAATTTGGCCAAGGCTCCAGGACCGCAGGTGCGGCTGGATGATCGCAAATGCAGAGCCGCAGATGCGGCCAAGCGACTGTAGATGCGGGCCCAGCTCGTTAAGTGAATTTTGCACCTGCGATGCCTTTTTCGCAGGTGCAGGACCGTAGGTGCGCTCCCTTAACCGCAGATGCGGTAATCACTGGGCAGAAATATGAAATTTCGAGGGTTGAGTTCATAACTTAGAAAAATCAATTTGGAGCTCGGGGTAGGGCGATTCTGTGGGGGGTTTTAAGAGAAGATCATTGAATTTAGGCCATTTGGAGTCGAGTACTCATGGAAAGAGCGTGGTTTCGGGTTGATTTAGAGCCGGTTCGAGGTAAGTGGCTTGCCTAACCTTGTGTGGAAAAAACTCCCATTAGGTTTTGGTATTGTTGATATTTAAAATACCTTGTACGTGAGGTGACGGGTGCATGCTTGTGCTAATTGTTGAAAATCATATTTTCATTAAGTAACTCTAGTTGTGTTTCCCTTCCTGCTTATACTATTTGCAATTTCTGCTTGCTTTTAGCTTAGGGAAGCATGTCTAATTGCCTTAATTGCTTTTTTTGCCCAAACTGCCTTATTTGGATTGTGTGTGGCATGCTAGGTTAAAAATACCTCTTTTTACCTTGGTATGATATTTGAACTGAATTGAGTATGCTTCGTGTGGCTATTGTGTGTTTACTTTGGGACTACGGGATGGTATTCTGGGAGATCCCTCTGCTTGTTTACTTTGGGACTACAGATTTGTATTCTGGGAGATCCTGTGCACCTAACTGATTTAGATTGTAGTGCGGGATACCAAGAGATCCCCAACACATATATTAAGGATACTAAGAGATCCTCGGGATACCGAGATATATATATATATATTGAGGATACTAAGAGATCCTCGGGATACTGACAGATCCCCGGTTGTTATTTTTGTGTTGAGCGGTATTCCTTTTGTAATTATTTTGTCGTTGTTATAGTTGTTGTTATTCTTAATATTCTATGATGCTTCTTACTGTTAGCATTTAATTATATTCTCGTATTCTATACTTTTTACCTCATTTTTCAACTATAATCAGTAGGGCCTTGACTTTCCTCGTCACTATCCGACCGAGGTTAGGCTTGGAACTTACTGAGTACTACTGTGGAGTGCTCATGCCCTTCCTACACATGTTTTTCATATGCAGATCCAGGTATTCCGACTCAGCCCTTCTACTCTTGAGGCGAGGTCATTCACCAGAGACTTCAAGGTATATCTTCCACGTCCGATGACCGAGGAGTCCCTTTTCATTCTCTCTTATAGTATTAGCCCTTTTGTATTTACTTTTTTTTAGACATTCTGAAGTTAGAGCACAATGGCACAATGTAGTATTCATAGCTTGTGATTTCATGAGATTTCGGGTTTTGGGAATTGTTCAGTTTTTGAGATCTCGTATTGGTACATGCCGAGCGGCATCATAAACACTTTCATATTTGTTTATCTTTAGTTTTTATTAGTTTTGCCTCATTTTGTTTTGTTTTTCAAAATTGCTAGGATTACCTAGTCATAGAGACTAGATGTCGTCACGACAGTTCATGAAAGGCAAACTTGGGTCGTGATAAGTTGGTATCCGAGCTCTAGGTTCATAGGATTCATGAATCACAAGTCGGTTTATTAGAGTCCTGCGAATCGGTACGGAGACATCTGTACTTATCTATGAGAGGCTATGTAATTGTTAGGAAAGTTCCACTTTATTTGATTTCCTTGTCGTGCGAGATTTTTTATATCACAATTCTAAACTTATGTCTTCTATTCCCCCACAGATGGTGAGGACACGTTCTACCCGATATGATCAGGCACCCACGCTCCCTACTGGAGCCGTCAGAGGCCGGGGCCAAGGTAGAGGCCGAGGACGCGCATCTGGTGCAGTCGGAGCACCCGCGTGAGCTACCACTGAGGTGCCACCAGCAATTCTAGCTTGAGTACCGACACATGATATGCCTACTACTACTATTTCAGATCTCCTGGAGACTCTGGCGCAGTTTATGACTATGTACACCACTCTACCTCAGGCAGGGTTGTTTTCCCTTGATGCAGCTACATCCCAGGGCAGGGGAGGAGCACAAACTCCCGGTGCCCGCACTCTTGAGCAGCGAGTGCATGTTGATTTGGTCCTAGAGATTATTTCTGTACATCCGGTAGCCCCAACTCAGCCAGAGGAGAGGGCAGTAGCTTCAGAGGAGAAGCAGAAGAGGCTTGAGAGGTCCAAGAAGTATCAGCCTCCTATATTCAGCGGGCTAGCCTCATATGATGCTCTTGGATTTCTTAAGGAATGCTATCGTATCCTCCGTACCATGTGTATATCAGGATCGATCAGGGTTTCCTTCACTACCTTAGCTTCGAGGAGTCGCCTATCATTGGTGGCGTGCTTATGATTTAGACAATCCAAATGAGGCAGCTTTCTTGACTTGGACCCGATTTACAAATATGTTCCTGAGAGAGTATGTTCCTCATAGCCTCAGGGACATGTGGTGCGCAGAGTTTGAGCATTTACGTTGGGGTATTATGACTGAGAGTATGCTATCCGTTTCAATAACTTGGCTAGACATGCACCAGCTTTGGTTTCTTCTGTTCCCAAGAGAGTTCTATGGTTCATTGAGGGGCTTATTCCTAGCATCAGGTCTAGCATGGATCAGGAGTTGGAGATGGATATTCATTATCAGCAGGTGGTGAGCATTGCTAGGAGGATAGAGGGTATGCATGCTCGGGACAGAGAGGAGAGGGAGGCCAAGAGGTCTCGAGAGTCGGTCTATTATTCTGGTGCTTGTGCTCCAGCTGCAGTTCGTCATGGTAGGGGTTATGTGAGTTGCCCTGTTCATTTAGATCTTCCAGCAGCCAGTAGTATTCCAGCTCCTCCTAGACCTCAGGAGCCTTATTACGCACCTCCAGTATCTAGTGCGCCTCCTGCACGAGGTGCTTTCAGTGGTCAGTCCAGCAGACCTGGCCCGAGCCAGTCATAGCTTCCATGTCCTCCCAAAGCTTATTTTAAGTGTGTTGACACACACCATATGGTGAGGTATTGCCCTAGACTTGGGAGGGGTCCACCTCCACAGACTTCTTAGCCACAGCACACCCCGCAGAGTTCTACGGCTATCATCGCAACACCAGTTGCTACACCACCTTCTCAGCCAGCTAGAGGTGGAGGTGGAGGTGGGGGAGGTAGAGGTCTCCCTCGAGGGGGAGGCCAGGCCAGATACTATGCCCTTCCTTTCCGTACTGAGGTTGTTGCCTCTATTCTATCATCACAGGTATTATCCCGGTCGGTCATAGAGATACATCAGTTCTATTCGATCCATGCTCCACTTACTCTTATGTATCCTCTTCTTGTGCCCCATATTTGGGCGTATCTTGGGATTCTTTAAGTTCTCCTGTTTATGTTTCTACTCATTTTGGAGATTCTCTTATTGTGGATTGCGTTTATTGATCGTGTTTGATTGCTCTTAGTGGTTTTGAGACCAGGGCTGATTTATTATTACTCAGCATGGTAGACTTTGATGTTATTCTAGGAATGGACTAGTTATCGTCCCATTATGATATTCTTAATTGTCACACAAAAACTGTGACGCTGGCTATGCCAGGTGTACCTCGAGTAAAGTGGAGGGGTACCTTAGATCATACTTCCAATAGAGTTATTTCATTCCTTCAGGATCAGCATACGGTTGAGAAGGGGCGTAATGTGTATCTAGTGTATGTGAGAGATGTCAATATTGATATCCCTACAGTTGATTTAGTCCCAGTAGTATGGGATTTCTCTGATGTGTTTCTAGCTGATCTTCTAGGCATGCCGCCCGATAGATATATCGATTTTGGCATTGATCTATAGCTGGGCACTCAGCCCATTTCTATTCCCCCGTACCGTATGGCTCCTCCTGAGTTGAAGGAGTTGAAGGAGTAGTTATAGGAATCGCTTGATAAGGATTTCATTCATCCTAGTATATCACCTTGGGGTGCTCATGTCTTGTTTGTGAAGAAGAAGGATAGTTCTATACATATGTGTATTGATTATCACTAGTTGAACAAGGTTACAGTGAAGAACTGTTATTCTTTGCCCCGTATTGATGACCTATTTGATCAGTTAAAGGGTGCTTGTATGTTTTCTAAGATTGACTTGCGTTCAGGCTATCATCAGTTGATGATTCGGGAGTCAGATATCCCGAAGACTGCCTTCAGGACTAGGTATGGTCATTACAAGTTCCTTGTTATATCATTTGGGTTGACCAATGCCCCAACAGCCTTCATGCATTTGATGCACAGTGCATTCCGGCCATATCTTGATTCATTCATCATTGTCTTTATTGACGACATTCTGGTATATTCCCGAAGTTGGGAAGATCATGAGCAGCACCTGAGGACAGTGCTCCAGACTTTGAGAGAGAAGAAACTATATGCTAAGTTCTCGAAATGTGAGTTTTGGTTGGATTCTGTGACATTCTAGGGTCACGTGGTTTCAAGTAAGGGTATTCAGGTGGATCTGAAGAAAATGGAGGAAGTGCAGAGTTGGCTCAGACCATCCTCAGCTACAGAGATCCGCAGTTTTCTTGGCTTGGCAGGTTATTACCGTTGATTTGTTCTAGGTTTTTCATCCATTGCAGCACCTATGACCAGGCTAACCCAGAAGGGTGCTTCGTTCCAGTGGATAGAAGGGTGTGAGGAGAGCTTTCAAAAGCTCAAGACAACTTTGACTATAGCCCTAGTTTTGATATTGCCTATCGGTTCGGGGTCTTATACTGTCTATTGTGATGCCTCGAGGGTTGGCCTTGGAGCAGTATTAATGTAGGACGGTAGGGTGATTGCCTACGTATCCAGACAGTTGAAGGTACATGAGAAGAATTATCTTATCCATGATCTCGAGTTAGCTGCTATTGTTCACGCCTTGAAGATCTGGCATCATTATTTGTATGGTGTGCCTTGTGAGATTTATACTGATCACCGGAGTTTGCAGCATCTGTTCAAGCAGAAGAACCTTAATTTGCTATAGAAGAGGTGGTTAGAGCTGTTGAAGGAATATGATATCACTATTTTGTATCACTCAGGCAAGGCTAATATGGTGGTCGATGCTTTGAGTTGTTGGGCAAAGAGTTTGGGGAGTTTGTCTTATTTACCAGCAGCAGAGAGGCCCATGGCGATAGATGTTCAGGCCATAGCTATCCAGTTTGTGAGATTGGATCTTTCAGAGCCCAGCCGGGTTCTAGCTTGCATGGTCTCTCGATCTTCCTTGTTTGATCGTATTTGGGAGCATTAGTTTGATGACCTTCATTTGCTTGTCCTCAAGGACAAGGTTTTGCATGGCAATTCCAGAGATGTTACTATTGGTGATGACGGGGTATTGAGGATGCAAGGTCGATTTTGTGTACCCAATGTTGATGGGCTTTGAGAGTTGATTCTAGTTGAGGCCCATAGTTCACGCTATTTTATTTATCGGGGTGCCGCGAAGATGTACCAGGATTTGAGGCAGGACTATTGGTGGAGGCAGATGAAGAAAAATATAGTTGGGTTTGTAACTCGGTGCCTTAATTGTCAGCAGGTGAAGTATGAGCACCAGATACCGGGTGGACTGCTTCAGCAGATAGAGATTCTGGAGTGGAAGTGGAAGCGGATCACCACGGACTTCGTAGTTGGACTCCCGCGGACTTTGAGAAAGTTTGATGCCATTTGGGTGATTGTGGATCAGCTGACCAAACCCGCGCATTTTATTCTTGTGAGTACTGCCTATTCTTCGGAGTGGTTGGTAGAGATTTATATCCGGGATATTGTCCTTCTGCATGGTATTCTAGTTTCCATCATTTCAGATAGGGGTATTCAGTTCACATCACGGTTCTAGAGGGTCGTACGACATGAGTTAGGTACTCGGGTGGAGTTGAGCATGGCATTTCACCCTCTGACGGACAGACAGTCCGAGCGCACTATTCAAATTCTTGAGGATATGCTCCGTGCGTGTGTGATTGAATTTGGAGGGTCTTGGGATCAGTTCTTTCCATTGGCGGAGTTTGCCTACAATAACAATTATCAGTCAATAGATGGCACCGTATGAGGCTTTATATGGTAGACAGTGTAGATCCCCGGTGGGTTGGTTTGAGCCGGGTGAGGCTAGATTATTAGGCACAGACTTGGTTCAGGATGACTTAGAGAAGATCAAGGTGATTCAGGATAGACTCCGTACAGCCCAGTCTAGGCAGAAGAGTTACGCAGACCGGAAAGTTCGTGATGTTTCCTACATGGTTGGAGAGCGGGTTCTGCTTTAGGTTTCGCCTATGAAGGGCGTTATAAGATTTGGGAAGAAAGGGAAATTAACCCAAGGTTTATTGGCCCTTTTGATATATTGCGGCGTGTTGGGGAGGTTGCTTATAAGCTTGCCTTACCTCCCAGTTGGACAAGGATCTATCTTATGTGGAGTAGCCAATGGCTATTTTGGGCAGGCAGGTTCGAAAGTTGGGGTCAAAGAACATTGCATCAGTGCCCCTCCCGTAGTCTGCACACCCCCAATGAGCGCCATCGACGATAAATAAATGGAGCGGGTTGCACGCCGCAGCGGGTACTAGAGAGTATCTTACTACATGTTGCATTTCTTATTTGACTGTCATTTATTTGCTTATCTGTTGAAGCATTTCCATAAGTTGTTTTCATTGGTTTACTGATTTTATACTACTTGGTTTAAATTGCCGTATTTATAGATTACAATGTGTCTAACCAGGATTTCTTATTACTCACTGGTCGGAATACTCACATTACTCCCAGCACCTTGCGTGCATATCCAGGTGCATCTGAGACTGTTGAGGACTTCCAGCTGGGCAACACACATTCAGGAGCATCAAGGTAGATGGATGACGTTCGCAGCCCTGATCTTCCCTTTATCTTATTGCTTTATCCCGTACTTATTTAGAACGATATGTAGTAGGTTGATACTCATGTATTAGAGGCTCAGACTTGTGACACTAGATTCTTTGGGCTACGTAGTAGTATTGTTAGTTGGGATTCTGCATGTTTTAACTCTATTTCAGATTTCCAGCATTATGACTTAGTAATTTGTCTGTGCTAATTAATTATGAACTGTATAGAATGGTTAAATGGTTGTTAAATTGGTCGGCCTTGCCTAGCAGTGTGTTAGGCGCCATCACGACCAGGGTTGGGGTCGTGACAAGTTGGTATTAGAGCCTAGGTTACTTGGTCTTGTGAGTCATGAACCGGTTTAGTAGAGTCTCGTGAATCGGTACGGAGACGTCTGTATTTATCCTCGAGAGGATGCATAGAAAACTTCACATTCTTCAAATTCTTGACGTGCGGCTATGTTGAACTGAGAACCAAACTTCTATTGTTCTATTCTCTCACAGATGGTGAGGACACGAGCTACCGGACGTGGCGGACGACCACCAGTACCACCCATTAAGGCCACTAGAGGCCTTGGATGCGGTCGTGGTCGTGGGAGAGGCAGAGCAGCCGGGGCAGCACCTGATGATCCACCAGTTGCCCCAGCTTAGGATCAGGCTCTATCTGTGGACACTCCAGCAGCACCTGTTCAGGTGCCAGCTCTGCCTATCGTGATTCCGGGTCTTCAGGAGGCCTTGGCAGAGATCTCACGAGTGATATCCACCACCTCCTCATAACGCTGGAAATCTGAAATAGAGTTAAAACATGTTGAATCCCAACTAACAATACTACTACGTAGCCCAAAGAATCTGGTGTCACAAGTCTGAGCCTCTAATACATGAGTATCAACCTACTACATATCGTTCTAAAGAAGTACAGAATAAAGCAATAAGATAAAGGGAAGATCAGGGCTGCGAATGTCATGCAGCTACATTGATGCTCCCAAATGTGTGTTGCCCAGCTGGAAGTCCTCAACAGTCTCAGATGCACCTGGATCTGCACGCAAGGTGCAAGGAGTAATGTGAGTACTCCAACCCAGTGAGTAATAAACATAAATAAAGGCTGAGAATAAGAAATCCTGGATAGACACATTGTATTCTATAAATACGGCAATTTAAACCAAGTAGTATAAAATCAGTAAACCAATGGAAAAAATTATGGAAATGCTGCAACAGATAATCAAATAAATGACAGTCAAATAAGAAATGCTACACATAGTACGGTACTCTCTAGTACCCGCTACGGCGTGCAGCCCGCTCCATTTATTTATCGTCGACGGCGCTCACTGGGGGTGTGCAGACTCCGAGAGGGGCCCCTTACGGCCCAAGCGTAATATCAAGCCATCTCGTGGCATCAACTAGGCCCTCAGCCTCATATCAATATAATACTATTGCGGCATGCAACCCGATGCCATACTCAGTCCAGAATCATATAAACCCTCGACAATAATAAAATAGTAGTTCTCAGCCCAAAACATCGTTAGAAATATCATTTAAGTTTCAAATCAGAGTAAAAGTGGCTGAGTTTGCAAAACAGCTTTTAAAAATAGGGCTGAGTCCAAGTATTATGTCAAAATAGTGAGGAAAATAGAAATAACAACCCCTGAAGTGTCCAAACCGTTAGCACAAAGCCCAAATATGACAATTTATCCAAATAATGATGATATCAAGTAAGTTTCAATCAAATACAAGGTAAAAACATCACTTGGGATGGACCAAGTCACAATCCCCAATAGTAACGACCCCGCACTCATCATCAAGCGCGTGTCTCACCTCAATATAGCACTACAATGTGCAAATTCGGAGTTTCAAACCCTCAGGACATTATTTACATTCATTACTCACCTCAAGCCGGCCAAAACTCTAGCTCGTTATGCCCTTGCCTCTCAAATCGTCCTCCTGGCACATCGAATCTGACCAAAACCATAACGAATACGTCACAATATGCCAAAGGAATAATACCCAACCGAAAATAATTGAAAATATTAAAATCCCGAAATTGGCAAAACCCGAGCTCCGGGCTCACTTCTCTAAACTAAGAAATTCTTACACCAACAGGTTCCTTATCTCTCCACAAGTCTATACATATAAAGAACACCAAAATCGGAGTCCAAATGACCCCTCAAATCCCAATTTTTGCTCTCTTAAATTCAAGCCCTAAACCACCATTTTTGACCATTAATTTCTTAAGTTTGCAGCCCTAATCCATGTATTTGCACCCTAAAATCGCGTTTTAAGTCCAAAAATCCTTGCCTTATCGAAGCTCCTTGAAAACCATCTTCACAATCGCCCACAATGCTCCAAGTCCTAGTTAAAAATGAACAAACCCTTCAAAATTCACGAAGAAGAAGCATATATACATCTGCCCAGAAAAAACCGCACCTGTGGCCAATTAACCGCTTCTGCGGTAACTCCTCCGCATTTGCGGATTTCACTTAATTCTGGCTATCCGCATCTGCGGTCAAATAACCGCATTTGTGGCTCCGCAGATGCGGTACCCATTCTGCACCTGCGCTTCCTGCCTCACCCCTGAGTTCCGATTCTGCGATACCAATGCCGCATCTGCGATACTGCAGATGCTGCTCCTCGTCCGCTTCTGTGAAATCAGTTCTCCAAGCCAAATCCCGCACATGTGACCTCCCCTTCCACATCTGCGTGACTGCACCTACGGTCCCCTTTCCACAGGTGCGTAAATACCAGCAACAACAATTTCCTGCAATGACACAAGTCCAATTTCTTCCAGTTAACCATCCAAAATCACCCCGAGGCCCCCGGGACCTCAACCAAAAGCACCAACACCTCCTATAACATCAATCAAACTTGTTCCAATTATTAAAACACCTCAAACAACACCAAAATCATCAAATTACATCGAATTCAACTCTAAGTTCTCCAAAAACTTCCGAAACACGCATTCGATCAAAAACTCAACCAAATCAAATCCGAATGACCTAAAATTTTGCACACACATCCCAAATCACCCAATGAAGCTACTTCAAATCTCGGAATTCCATTCTAACCCTCGGATCAAAATCTCACATATCAACCGAAATTCACTAAAATACTAACTTTGCCAATTCAAGACTAATTCTACGTCCTACATCCAAAATCACTTCCGATCACACCCCTAAGTCACAAATCATCCCCCGAAGCTAACTGAATCATCGAAAATCACATCTGATCCCTCTAACTCGTAGGTCAACATCCGGTTAACTTTTCCAAACTAAGCTTTCCTTAAAGAGACTAAGTGTCTCATTTCCTTCAAAAATCAATCTGAACTAACTCGATCACACAAGACACTGATAATGAAGCATAAAGAAGCAAAAAATGGGGAAAATGTGGCGATAACTCATGAGACGACGGGTCGGGTAATCACATCCTCCTCAACTTAAATAAATGCTCGTCCTCGATCGAGTCAAGAAACATACCTGAAGCCTCAAATAGGTGAGGGTATCTGCTCCTCATCTCCCGCTCGGTCTCCCAGGTAGCCTCTTCCACAGGCCGACCTCTCCATTACACCTTCACCGAAGCAACATCCTTTGACCTTAATTTCGAACCTAACGATCCAAAATGGCTTCTGGCTCTTCATCATAAGTCAAATCACCCTCCAACTGAACCGTACTGAAATCTAGAACATGGGACGGGTCTCCAATATACTTCCGGAGCATAGAAACATGAAAAACTGGATGCACGCTCGACAAGCTGGGTGGCAAGGCAAGATTATAAGCCACCTCCCCAATCCTCCTAAGTACCTCAAAAGACGCAATGAACTGTGGGCTCAATTTCCTTTTCTTTCTGAATCTCATAACACCCTTCGTGGGCGAAACCTTCAACGGGAACTTCTCACCAACCATGTAGGATACATCTCGAACCTTCCGGTCCGCATAGTTCTTATGCCTCGACTGTACCGTACGAAGCCTCTCCTAAATAACCTTCACTTTATCCAAAGCATCCTGAACCAAATCTATCCCCAATAGTCTAGCCTCGTCGGGCTCGAACCAACCAAATGGAGATCTACATCGTCTACCGTATAAAGCCTCATACGGTGCCATCTGAATGCTGGACTAATAGTTGTTATTGTAGGCAAACTCTGCAAGCGGTCGAAACTGACCCCATGACCCTCCAAAATCAATAACACGGGCGCGTAACATATCCTCCAATATCTGAATGGTGCGCTCAGACTGCCCGCACGTCTGAGAGTGAAAAGTTGTGCTCAACTGCACCTGAGTGCCCAACTCTCACTCAACCAACTTCCAAAACTGGGAAGTAAATTGAGTGCCCCGATCTGATATGATGGAAACTGGGACACCATGCAATCGAACAATCTCCCGAATATATAACTCTGCTAGCCACTCTGAAGAATAAGTAGTACAGACAGGAATGAAGTGTGCGAACTTGGTCAGTCTGTAGCATTGAATTTCTTCAAAGACCGTAGGAGTCTGGTAACAAAATTCATAGTGATCCTCTCCCACTTCCACTCGGGGATAACCATCTACTGATGTAAGCCACCCGGTCTCTGATGCTCATATTTCACCTGCTGACAATTGAGACACCGAGCTACAAATGCCACAATATCTTTCTTCATCCTCCGTGACCAATAGTGTTGTCTAAGATCCTGATACATCTTCGCGACACCCGGATGAATAGAATATCGGGAGCTATGGGCCTCCTCCAATATCAACTCCCAAAGCCCATCCACATTGGGTACGCAAATCCGGCCATGCATCTTCAACACACCATCATCACTGTAAACACGTGATTTTTGACCCTCCCCAAGAATTTTCACATTTTTAGCGTAAATATTTAATTTAGGCCTGATATAGCTATTTTAGCTAGTTTTGACCATTTTTACTTTATTTTTATCAAAAAAATGAAAATTACAAAAAATGATATATATTTTAGTTTATGTATTTTCATAAACTTGAAAAATACAAAAATATCACCTTATTTTCAATCCTTATTTAATTTCGAAAATTACAAAATATAGTTTTATTAGTGTCTTGAAATCATTTTAAACTCGAAAAATACAAAAAATAATACTCTATATTTTTATATTAAAAAAACGAAAATTGTAAAAAATAGTTTTATTAATGTTTTGTAGTTATTTTAAATTTTGAAAAAACATAAAAAATAGTTTTTGTCTTATTTTAAAGTTATTTTGCTTGCGTAGGATTAATTAAATAACACTGTGTTCTTATTCTCGGTTTCGGGCAAAGAATAATATTCGGGTTTAAACTACCCGATTTTAATCTTAATTTTCGGACCTAGCCCATAATAACCCGAGCCCCGCACACGTGGGGGGACACGGACGGAACACAATGACTTGGGACATACAATTTTGGAACACAAGACACCATTGGGTCCATAACCCACATGGACCCATAACTCACAATTTTTAAAACGCATTTTGAAGACAATAGGAAGGGGGGCACGTGAAGGGGAAAAGGGAGGAATGTTACATTTTAAAAGGAAAAGAGATATAGAATAAAGGGGGCTGGACACACACAGGAGGAGGGAAAAAAAAAGAAAAAAAAACGTTCTGGGGCTGGGGGGAACGTTGGGCATTAGGGGAAAAGGGGTAAGACATTTGGAAAAAACACACAGTTTGGGCATATAGAAAAATACAAAGATACCACAGTTGGGCGTTCTTCTTGTGGGCATCCTAAAAAACCCTAAAAGATCCTCAAGCCTTTCTTCTTTACACGACAATCAGCCATGAACGCGAGCTTCTGCTTCGTCCAGCAGCCATGAACGACCAACTGCGACGATAACATGCCACCTTCAACCCAGCCATCTCGTCCAACTCCAGCCAGCCTCACCTTCCCGTCGCCTCAACGCACACCCACACAGTCAGCGATCACCACAACCTCCAGCCCCTCCATCGTCGATAATCTTAACCAGTAACCAGCGAAAAGCAGCCACAGTAGCTCATTTTCAGTTTGTTTGCCGTCGAGTTTTCGATGAGCTAGAGGTTCTGTCTGTTGGTTTCCGTCGAGGTTAGTAGGTTACTGTTCTTCGTCCTTTGTTTCATTTCGTTTATGTCTTATATTATGGTTCAATGTAAAAATGAGAATATGTGATAGGGACGTATTTCAACAGTATAGTTTCTTTGTTAAAATATTTATTTTATGGTTAGTTACTGCATATGCTTAATATTAAATGTGAAAATATATTGTGAGTTTTAGTTTTTTTATTACAAGAATGTTTATTGTTGTGCATATATTTGTGTTTAATAATGGTACAATTTAACATCTAGTGAATCGTCGCGACATATGTACTCGTGTATGTTGTGTACCCTCTTTGTGATAAGTATGTGAACGTTGAGTTAAAAATCATGACTACTAGTGTTAAGTCTTATTTTCCATTTTTTCGAATTGATAGAAGTTGGGTTTAAGGATGGCATGATTTGCTAGTGGCTGTGGGTACGGTTCCCGTGACATAGTTGTAATGCTTAAATTCTAAAATTCGGGGGTACATTTCTATAACCCGATTATAATGACTCTAGATAATTTTAGCAAATAAATTAGGTTTTTCTTAATTTTTTAGAGAAAAAAATAAAAGTAGAGAATCTTAGTCGTTTTAGGATCGGCCTTAATAAAAGAACGAGACGAGCCTCGCCGCATTAAAAACCTAAATGTGGGGCCCTCGATAATAGCCTACGAATAATTAGACTTGGAAAAATCATTTAGCAAATATCATGGTTTTTTCCCAAAGTTAATAACGCGTTAGTCACTTTAGGCGCGCTTTTAATAATTTACTTTCCTAAACACGGGTGCACATTTATGTGACCCAAATCTAAATCTCAACGAAATCGAAATGTGTTGAAGGCCACAGGCGCACTGGTGCGGTGTGGTCCGAAATACATTTCCATGACGTTGCAAATTCTCTTAAAAAATAGTAAATAATAAAAGCATTTTATTATCTTTTAAACAATAATGAGACGAGCCTCGCCAAATAATATACAAATTGCGGGGCCCTCAATAAAAATGGTTATTTTAAATGCTTAGATATTGGGACAGGCAGTTTAGCTAATTTTACGGCCTTTTCAAAATAACGATACGCTAGTCGCTTTAGGCGCGCTTTTAATAAATTTACTTTCTTAAACTCGGGTGCACATTTATGTGACCCAAATCCAAATCTCAACGAAGTC
>MU783821.1:71157-99908 GCA_026770625.1 Nicotiana glauca | reverse complement strand
TCAAACTTTTCCTCGATTCGGGATTCAACCGGTGACTTGGGACACCATAAATCTCCCAAGTGGCGACTCTGAATCTCAATAATAAATCCCGTTTCGATTGTCCTTTAATTGGAAAAACTCCCTCTACCACGCCCTTCGCGGGGTGCGGTAGCGCCGAAAGGAGGTGTGACAATCACCACTGGTCACGTCTCTAGCATCATCATGTTGCACCCTATCCTTGAGGACAAGCAAATAGGGATTATCATATTGGCACTCTCTGATGCGATCATACAATAAAGACCAAGAAACTACACAAGCCAACACCGAACTAGGCTCTGAAATATCTAGTCTCACAAACCGATTGGCCAAGGCCTGAACATCAACTACAAATGGCCTCTCCTCAACTAGAATGTATGCCAAGCTCCCCATACTCACTGCCTTTCGGCTCAAAGTATCGGCCACTACATTGGCCTTTCTCGGATGATACAAAATAGTAATATCATAATCCTTAAGCAACTCTAGCCATATCCGCTGCCTCAAATTAAGATCATTTTGCTTGAACAAATGCTAAAGATTGCAATGATCAGTGAATGCCTCACAAGATATGCCATACAAATAATGCCTCTAAATCTTCAATGCATGAACGATAGCAGCCAACTCTAAATCATGAACAAGGTAGTTCTTCTCGTGGGGCTTCAACTGACAAAAAACATAAGCAATAACTCCACCCTCCTACATCAATACACAGTCAATCCCAACTTTTGAAGCATCACAATATACAGTATAGGAGCATGAAGCTGATGGCAAAACCAACACTGGAGTTGTGGTCAAAGCTGTCTTGAACTTCTAAAAGCTCTCCTCGCACTCGTTCGACCATACAAATGGAGCACTCTTCTGAGTCAACTTGGTCAAGGGCGATGCAATAGAGGAAAAACCCTGAACAAACTGGCGATAATAACCCGCTAAACCAAGGAAGCTACGAATCTCCGTGGCTGAGGACGGTATAGGCCAAGTAAAGGGTGTTGCACCAACAGGACTACGCCTCGCAAAGTCCTCCCACCAAGTAAAAGCAGCCCCCAAGAACTGGAAGGTAGTAAATGCCACACCACTCGACTCAAGAATCTCTACTGTACGGAGCATACACTGACATTTGTCAAGAAAACTCTGGACATCCTTACCCTCAGCACCACTGAATGTCGGAGGCTGGAGCCTACCAAACCTCTTAAGATGACGCTGCTCATTGTCTGGCATAGCTGGAACCACGAAGTCCTGAACTGGTGTAACCTGTTGAGCTGGAGGTACTCCCAGCGTCTGAAATCCTTGCACTACCTGCTTAGGTGTGCGAGCAGCGGGGGTCTGATTGCCTCCCTCGGCCTGTGAAGTAGCTGATGTTGTGGTGGCTGAAACTGCTTGAGCCAGGCCAGTGCAAACTGATAAGATCTGCGTCAAGGCCTCCTAAAGACCGGGAATCACGGTAGGCACAGTTGGCGCCCGAACAGGTGCTGCTGGAGTGTCCACAGTTGGAGCATGATCCTGAGTTGGGGCAACTGGTGGATCAGCAGGTGCTGCACCAGCTGTTCTACCTCTGCCACGACCACGACCACGACCGCGTCCACGACCTCTAGTGGCCTCAGTGGATGGTACCAGTGGTCGTCCGCCACGTCTGGTAGCTTATGTCCTCACCATTTGTGAGAGAATAGAATAATATAAGTTTAGTTCTCAGTTCAACAAAGTCGCACGACATGAATTTCAAGAATGTGAAGTTTTCCTAAAGGTTCTGCATCCTCTCGAGGATAAATACAGACGTCTCTATACCGATCTGCGAGATTCTACTAAATCAGCTTATGACTCGCGAGACAAAGTAACCTAGGCTCTGATACCAACTTGTCTCGACCCTAACCCCGGTCATGATGGCACCCAACATACTGCTAGGCAAGCCCGACCAATTTAACGACCATTTAACCATTCTATACAGTTCATAATTAATTAGCACAGACAAATTACTAAGTTATAATGCTGGAAATCTAAAATAGAGTTAAAACATGCGGAATCCCAACTAACAATACTACTACGTAGCCCAAAGAATCTTGTGTCACAAGTCTGAGCCTCTAATACATGAGTATCAACCTACTACATATCATTCTAAAGAAGTATGGAATAAAGCAATAAGATAAAAGGAAGATCAGGGCTGCGAACGTCATGCAGCTACCTTGATGCTCCCGAATGTGTGTTGCCCAGCTGAAAGTCCTCAACAGTCTCAAATGCACCTGGATCTGCACGCAAAGTGAAGGGAGTAATGTGAGTACTCCGACCCAGTGAGTAATAAACATAAATAAAGGCTGACAATAAGAAATCCTGGACAGACACATTATAATCTCTAAATATGGCAATTTAAACCAACTAGTATAAAATCAGTAAACCAATAAAAAAATTATGGAAATGCTACAACAGATAAGCAAATAAATTATAGTCAAATAAAAAATGCAACACATAGTATGGTACTCTCTAGTACCCGTTGCGGCGTGCAGGCCGCTCCATTTATTTATCGTCGACGGCGCTCACTGGGGGTGTGCAGACTCCGGAAGGGCTCCTTACGGCCCAAGCAAAATATCAAGCCATCTCGTGGCATCAACTAGTCCCTCGGCCTCATATCAATATCAATATAATACTGCTGCAACGCTCAGCCCGATCCAATACTCAGTCCAGAATCACATAAACCCTCGACAATAATAAAATAGTTGTTCTCAGCCCAAAACTCCGTTAGAAATATCATTTAAGTTTCAAATCTGAGTAAAAGTGGCTGAGTTTACAAAACAGATTTTAACAATAGGGCTGAGTCCAAGTATTATGTCAAAATAGTGAGGAAAACAGAAATACCAACCCCTGAAGGGTCCAAACCGTTAGCACAAAGCCCAAATATGACAATTTATCCAAATAATGATGATATCAAGTAAGTTTCAATCAAATACACGGTAAAAACATCACTTGGGACGGACCAAGTCACAATCCCCAATAGTAACGACCCCGCGCTCATTATCAAGCGCATGTCTCACCTCAATATAGCACTACGATGTGCAAATTCGGGGTTTCAAACCCTCAGGACATCATTTACATTCATTACTCACCTCAAACCGGCCAAAACTCTAGCTTGCTATGCCCTTGCCTCTTAAATCGGCCTCCTCGCATGTCGAATCTGACTAAAACCATAACGAATACGTCACAATATGCCAAAGGAACAATACCTATTCGAAAATAATCAAAAAATATTAAAATCCCAAAATTGGCAAAACCCGAGCCCCGAGCCCACTTCTCGAAACTTAGAAATTCTTACACCAACGGGTTCCTTATCTCGCCATGAGTCTATACATATAAAGAACACCAAAATCGAAGTCCAAATGACCCCTCAAATCCCAATTTTTGCTCTCTTAAGTTCAAGCCCTAAACCACCATTTTTTACCATTAATTTCTTAAGTTTTCAGCCCTAATCCATGTATTTGCACCCTAAAATCTGTTTTAAGTCCAAAAATCCTTACCTTATCGAAGCTCCTTGAAAACCCTCTTCAAAATCGCCCACAATGCTCCAAGTCCGAGTTAAAAATGAACAAACCCTTCAAAATTCGCGAAGAAGAAGCATATATACATCTGCCCAGACGAAACCGCACATGCGGTCAATTACCCGCTTCTGCAGGACCGCTTCTGCGGTAACTCCTCCGCATTTACGGATTTCACTTAATTTCGCCTATCCGCATCTGCGGCTCCGCAGATGCGGTACCCATTCCACACTTGCGCTTCCTGCCTCACCCCTGACTTCCGCTTCTGCGATACCAATGTTGCATCTGCGATACCGCAGATGCAGATCCTCGTCCGCTTTCTGCAAAATCAGTTCCCCAGGCCAAATCTCGCACCTACGACCTCCCCTTCCGCATGTGCGAGACCGCACCTGCGGTCCCCTTTCCGCATGTGCGAAAATACCTGCAACAGCAATTTTCTGCAATGACACAAGTCCAGTATCTTTCTCTTAACCATCCGCAATCACCCCGAGGCCCCCGAAACCTCAACCAAAAGCACCAACACCTCCTATAACATCATTCAAATTGTTCCAATCATTAAAACACCTCAAACAACACCAACATCATCAAATTACATCGAATTCAAGCCTAAGTTCTTCAAAAACTTCCAAAACACGCATTCAATCAAAAACCATACCAAATCACCTCCGAATGACCTAAAATTTTATACACACGTCCCAAATCAACCAAAAAAGCTACTGTAACTCTCTGAATTCCATTCTGACCCACGGATCAAAATCTCACCTATCAACCGGAATTCGCCAAAATACTAACTTTGCCAATTCAAGCCTAATTCTACACCGGACCTCCAAAATCACTTCCGATCACACCCCTAAGTCACAAATCATCCCTGAAGCTAACCGAATCACCGGAAATCACATCCTAGCCCTCTAACTCATAGGTCAACATTCGGTTGACTTTTCCCAACTAAGTTTTCCTTAAAGAGACTAAGTGTCTCATTTCCTTCAAAAATCAATCTGAACTAACTCAATTATACAAGACACTGATAATGAAGCATAAAGAAGTAGAAAATGGGGAAAACAGGGCGATAACTCATGAGACGACGGCTCGGGTCATCACAGGTTGGTTTGAGCCGGGTGAGGCTAGATTATTAGGCACAGACTTGGTTCAGGATACTTTAGAGAAGATCAAGGTGATTTAGGATAGACTCTGTACAGCCCAGTCTAGGCAGAAGAGTTATGCGGACTGGAAACTTCATGATGTTTCCTACATGGTTGGAGAGCGGGTTTTGCTTCGGGTTTCACCTATGAAGGGTGTTATAAGATTTGGGAAGAAAGGGAAATTGAACCCAAGGTTTATTGGCCCTTTTGAGATATTGTGGCGTGTTGGGGAGGTTGTTTATGAGCTTGCCTTACCTCCCAGTTGGACAAGGATCTATCTTATGTGGAGGAGCAAATGGCTATTTTAGGTAGGCAGGTTTGAAAGTTGGGTTCAAAGAACATTGCATCAGTGAAGGTTCAGTGGCGGAGTCAGCCGGTCGAGGAGGCGACTTGGGAGACCGAGCAGGATATGCACAGCCATTACCCTCATCTTTTCACTACTTCAGGTATGTCTCTATGCTCATTCGAGGACGAACTAATGTTTAAGTGTGGGTGGATATAATGACCCGGCCGGTCGTTTTAATAATTTATGCCACAATCCCCTATTAACTACATTCTCCCTATTTGTTTTTGCTATTGTGAGTTACCGGGAGGATTTAATTAGAGTTTCGGAGAGCTTTGGGACACTTAGTCCCCAAATAAGAGTTTAAGTTTTAGAATTTGGGCCATAGTCGGAATAGTATGAAGACGTACTCGAAATGGAATTATGTTGGTTCTGTTAGCTCCATTAAGTGATTTCGGGTTTAGAAGTGTGTTCGGATTGTGTTTTGGAGGTCCGTAGCTTATTTAGGCTTGAAATGCTGAAAGTCAATTTTTTGAAGTTTTGGTTCGATAGTGAGATTTTGACTTAAGGGTTGGAATGGAATTTAGGAAGTTGGAGTAGCTCCGTAATATTTAATGTGGTGTGTGTGCAAATTTTTAGGTCATTCGGAAGAGGTTGGATAGACTTTTTTATCGAAAGCGTAATTTGTGAGTTTTTGAAGTTCTTAGGCTTTAATCCTATGTTAAATTGGTGGTTGATGTTGTTTTGAGCGTTCCAAAGGTTGGAGAAAGTTATAATGATGTTTTAATATTTTTTGGCATGTTTGGTTGAGGTCCCGAGGGCCTCGGGTGAGTTTCGGGTGCTTAACGGAAGTTGAATTGGACTTAGGAAGAATTTGAGTTTGTTGGACCTGTCATAACCGCACTTGCGTGTGTGGGACCGCAGGTGCGGCACCGCAGAAGCACCCAGGTGATTGCAAAAGCAAAATTTGGCCAAGGCTCCAGGACCGTAGGTGCAGCTAGGTGATCGCAAATGCAGAGCCGTAGATGTAGCCAAGCGACCGCAGATGCGAGCCCAGCCCGTTAAGTGAATTTTGCACTTGTGATGCCTTTTCCGCAGGTGCACTCCCTTGACCATAGATGTGGTAATCCCTGGGCAGAAATATGAAATTTTGAGGGTTGAGTTCATAACTTGGAAAAATTAATTTTGAGCTCGAGGTAGGGCGATTCTATAGTATTTTTTTAGAGAAGATAATTAGATTTAGGCCATTTGGAGTCGAGTACTCGTGGCAAGAGCGTGGTTTCGGGTTAATTTTGAGCATGTTCGAGGTAAGTGTCTTGCCTAACCTTGTGTGGGCGAAACTCCCCTTAGGGTTTGGTATTGTTGATATTTAGAATGCCTTGTACGTGCGGTGACAAGTGCGTACTTGTGCTAATTGTTGAAAATCCTATTTTTATTACGTAACTCTAATTGTGTTTCCCTTCCTGCTTATACTATTTGCAATTTATGCCTACTGTTAGCTTAGGGAAGCATGTATAATTGCCTTAATTGTTTTATTTGCCCAAACTACCTTATTTGGATTATGTATGGCATGCTAGGTTAGAAATACCTATTTTTACCTTGGTATAATATTTGAACTGAATTGAGTATTCTTCGTTTGGATGTTATGTGTTTACTTTGGGACTACAGGACGGTATCCCGGGAGATCCCCCTGCTTGTTTACTTTGGGACTACGAATTTGTATTCCGGGAGATCCTCTGCACCTATACTGATTTGGGTTGTAGTGTGGGATACCGAGAGATCCCCAGCACGTATATTGAGGATACTAAGAGATCCTCGGAATACCAAGAGATCCCTAGTATATATATATTGAGGATACTAAGAGATCCTCGGGATACTGAGAGATCCCCGGTACACATATTGAGGATACTAAGACATCCTCGGGAGAGAGATCACTGGTTGTTATTTCTGTGTTGAGCGGTATTCCTTTTGTAATTGTTTTATCGCTGTTATAGTTGTTGTTATTCTCAATATCCTGTGATGCTTCTTACTGTTAGCATTTAATTATATTGTCGTATTCTATACTGTTTTACCTTTTTTTAGCTATAATCAGTAGGGCCCTGACCTTCCTCGTCACTACCCGACCAAGGTTAGGCTTGGCACTTACTGAGTACCGTTGTGGTGTACTCATGCCCTTCCTACGCATGTTTTTCATATGCAGATTCAGATATTTCGACTCAGCCCTTCTACTCTTGAGGCGAGGTGATTCACCAGAGACTTTGAGGTATATTTGTTGCATCCGCAGACCGAGGAGTCCCTTTCCATTCTCTCTTATAGTATGAGCCCTTCTGTATTTACTTTTGTTTAGACATTCTAGAGTTAGAGCACAATGTAGTATTCATAGCGTGTGATTTCATGAGATTTCGGGTTTTGGAAATTGTTCAGTTTTTGAGATCTTGTATTATTATATGCTGAGTGACATCTTAAACACTGCCATATTTTTTATCATCTGTTTTTATTAGGTTTTCTGTATTTTGTTTCATTTGCCGAAATTGCTAGGCTTACCTAGTCGTAGAGACTAGGTGTCGTCACAACAGTTCACGGAGGGCGAAATTGGGTCGTGACACATTCTCTCCTGACAAGTTCTTCAGGGTTATGAACCAAATAATTCATTCGTATAATTATTAATGTGCTATGTGTATTTTTATTAGCACTATAACACACAAAGATCGACTTTCAAAGTTGAGGAAGCGAGTTAGTTTTTTCTAACATGAGGGAGAGACAGGATAAACAGTTGAGAAAAATTACGTAAAATGAATTATCATTTGTACATCTTGATTCTCGAATAAGATAATATGAACTTGAATTTATAAGAATAATTCATCTGCAATATATTGTAAAGCATGTCATACACATTTACTGACCTAACGAAAGCAACTATATTCTCATTGAAAATGCTCATATTAGAATAAGTCCTAGAAGGACAAAGTCTATGGTACGCTTAAAGCGTATAGACAAATCGGTTTCAAATTAAATTCTTGATAAAGAAGATGAGGAAATGATCAAATGATCATAATAATTAGGCAAGTGATCTAGAAGATCACATGACATAACACTTCATAAAATCTCAGGAAAGGTTCAGGTGCCTGAATACATAAATGAAGAGATCTTTATATTATGTCTTTATGAAAAAATATTGGAACCGATATAAAATGTTCGCCAACGACATCTATCATAGCGCTAAGTGTAGATGAGGATCTTAAGTCTGTCAAATACAACCACAAAAATATTGGCCAAATGGAAGAGCCAAAATTCGAATAGAATTGGTTTCATATGAGGGACATGTAGTTCAAACAATTGAAAATATAAAGTCAATGTCGTGTGCAATCACTTTTATCTATATCTATCTATCTATATCTATATTATATTAAAACCACAAAGGCCTTTAGCGAAATATCGTTCGTCTTTTTTACCCTTAAAATTGATTTTATATTGGACGAAACTGTAATATAATTTTTTTCTAATATTTAGATCTTGAAAGTAATTTTGAAAGCTACTATATATTTTATTATTAAAAATGTTCCTTATTTAAACAAAATGAGTTGGAAGTCCTAAATTTTTGGACACTACAATCTATTAAGCGGAAATGGGAAACAGGTAAGGAGAAAAAACACAATCTATTTAGATTTTTCTTTATTATTTTTTGAGCCAAGAGTATTATTTTTGTTCTATAATATACAAATATTATTAATTCTTCAGTTATATTGCTTTGGACTAACACCTTTTGAGTTATTATATTTTCATACTTCTGATACAAATATGTACGACAAACTATGAAGCTTTTAGACAGTTTTAATATGCAAACTAAGAAGCTTTTGGACAATTTCAATATGTTTTACACAAAAAGTTTAAGTAAAAATAAACTAAGGACTTTTAGCAACAAATAAATAAATTGGACAACTTCTTTTTACCTTTCAAAAAAAATAGATTAAGCAAACAAAATTAGCATTTAGTTTTTTTATAATATTTATGGCTTTAAAATTAACAAATATTTTGATTATTAGAACTTTCCTTATTTGAACTATGTATGTGACGACTCGGCCCGTTGTCACGCGAGTTACCGCCCTGTTATACCCATATTATGTTTCTCTATGTTTCAACATCAGTATTTGAGGTGATCGGGTAGAATTGGATTGGTTTTAGATGGAAATGAGACACTTAGTCTCTTAAAGGGAAGCTTATTTTGGAAAGGTCAACCGGAAGTTAACTATTTAGTTAGAGGGTTCGGATATGATTTTTGGTATTTCGGTTAGCTTCGGGGGATGATTTGTAACTTAGGAGTGCGATCGGAATTGGTTTTGGAGGTTCGGTGTAGAATTTGGCTTGAATTGGCGAAGTTAGTATTTTGGCGAATTCCGGTTGGTAGGTGAGATTTTGATCCAGGGGACAGAATGAAATTTCGAGAGTTGCGGTAGCTCTGTTAGATAATTTTGGATGTGTGGGTAAAATTTCGGGTCATTTGGAGGTGTTTTGGTCGGGTTTTTGATCGAATGTGTGTTTCGGAAGTTTTGAAGAAACTTAGGCTTGAATCCGATGTGAATTGATAATTTTAGTATTGTTTGATGTGTTTTGATGATTGGAAGAAGTTTGTATGATGTTTTGGGATATGTTGGTGCTTTTGGGTGAGGTCCCGGGGGCCTCGGGTGAGTTTCGGACGGTCAAATGGACCAATTCTAGCTTGTTAAAGTTGCAGACTTTCCAGCTGAAGTGTTGTAGGTTTTTACCCATCGCGTTTGCGTGCAAGGAGTCGTGAACGCGTAGAAGGAATTTGAGGGCCAGGATTTTTGTTCTTCGCGTTCGCGTTTGAGGCTTTGCGATCGCGTACAGTAAAGTGGCCAAGCATCGCGTTTGCGTGAGGTTACTCGCGTTCGCGTATAAGGATTTGGGGTTCAGAGGCGAAGTGTTCTTCGCGTTCGCGGTAATAGATACGCGTTCGTGTAGGTTAGGGGCTCAGACCTTCGTGTTTGTGTGGGTTCAACCGCGTTCGCGAAGGGTAATTTTGGAAGAGGCGATTTTTGTTCATCGCGAACGCGAGAGGTCCCTCGCGTTCGCATAGAAGGAAATAGCTGGGCAGAGAGGGTTTATATTAAATATTTTATCCGCGACCCAATAATTATTTTCCTCCGTTGTTGACCACCTCAAGAGCTTTTTGGTAGAAATTGAAGAGGGTTTTGACGGAAATTGATTGAAGGTAAGTCTCGTGATCTAGAAACGCTATTTTTTTTTTGAAGAATCAACCTTTAATTCTTGGAAATTGGGTGAAAATTTTGAAGAACTAGGGCTTGGGTTTTGAAAATGAAAATTTGGGATTTGAAGGGGAATTTGAACTCCGATTTTGATGAATTTGATATGTATAGACTCGTGGCGAGACGAGAAATCCGGGAATGTAAATTTTGTAATTTTTCGAGAAGTGGGCCCGGGGCTCGGGTTTTGCCAACTTCTTGATTTTTGTTATTTTTCGAGTCTTTTCGATTGGGTTATGATTCATTAGCCTATTGTAATGTATTCCTTGTGGTTTTGGTCAGATCCTACGCACGAGGAGGTTGGTTTGCGAGGGAAGCGTCAAGCGAGCTAGGATTTCGGCCGGCTTGAGGTGAGTAATGGTTATAAATGATGTTCTGAGGGTTTGAAACTCTATAATTGCACTACGTGGTGCTATGTTGAGATGAGATATGCGTTGTATGATGAGTGTGGTGTTGTTAGCTCTTGGGATTCGGACTCAGTCCATACCGATTGATGACTCTACTGTACTTTATTCTGAGACTGAATTAAATCAGGATATTTTGGGTTAGTTCCCATGTTTGGAGCCTTGTGCCGATCTATAGAACCCTTAGGGGGCATGTTGTGCTAGTTGACCTCACTTTACCTGTTGAAATCATACTCTCAGTCATATTCTTAACTGTAAAATGTAATATGAACCGGCCTTAGAAATTGGCACTCTAAATGAGGAATACCTGGGGTTGGAAACCCTGTCTTAGCTGAGTGGGCCTGAGAGGCCAAGTCTATATCGACTGAGAGGGGTCAAGGACCCCATAGTGAGGGTATTTGATATACACTGGATCGGGCTGCACACCGCAGCAGTATATTTATATATATATATAGATTGGACTGCACGCCGCAGTGATACAGTATATGGATCGGACTGCACGCCGTATTATTATAGCGCTTGGGCTGTAGGAGCCCCTCCGGAGTCTGCACACCCCCAGTGAGCATAGTCGACTATTATTATCGGATCGGGCTACACGCCGCAGAAGTATATACTATTATTGGATTGGGCTGCACGTCGCAGTAGTATTCGGTACGGATCGGGCTGCACGTCGCAGCAGTGTAGGTAAATTGCCAGACTTTGAGAGATATTCACCTGTTTTCCCTGCTTAGCTGTTGTTACTGCTTTACTGTTGGTTATAGAACTGTGTAGTGTTTTTACGAGAATTTTTACTTTTAGTTTTTATTTATTGTTATTACTCACTGAGTCGGAGTACTCACTTTACTACATGCACCTTGTGTGCAGATTCAGGTGCATCGCAGACTGAGGGAGGACCTATCTAGCTTATCAGCATTTTCTTCGGGAGCATCGAGGTAGCTGTCTGGCGTTCGCAGCCCTGATTCTTCCCTCCTACCATTATCTTTTATTATTTTGCTTCTTAGACAGTATTGTTAGGATGACACTCTGTATTAGAGGCTCATGGTCGTGACACTGGATCCTGTTATGGGCTTATGTTCTTTGTATTTTGTTGGGTTTTCAGTACATTTTCTCAATAGTTATAGCCTTTTGCATACTGGTTTGGTAATTAAATAATTGTGTTTAAACTCTTGAATCACCAATACTATTGAGGTAATTGTTGAATGG
Source organism: Nicotiana glauca (assembly GCA_026770625.1). Lineage (NCBI taxonomy): Eukaryota > Viridiplantae > Streptophyta > Magnoliopsida > Solanales > Solanaceae > Nicotiana > Nicotiana glauca. The sequence continues at coordinate 88,067 of MU783821.1, read as the reverse complement.
TCTGGCTTGCCTAACTAGGTGTTGGGCGTCATCACGACCGGGGTTTGGGTCGTGACAATGTAAGAAGTCCTAAATATTTAGGAGTTTGAATTCAATTAAGATTCTTTACCTTGTATAAATAATATTCTTTACCTTGTATAAAGTCTTTCCTTCTTTACGTTGGGATTTCATCTTGTAGAGCTTCGAATATTTTTTCCAGAGTACTACATGAATTTCTTATCTTCTAAAGCTAACAAATTTGTGTAGGAATCTCGCTTTAGTATATCTATTGGAAAAGCCTATAGTGTTCTCAACCAAAACACTAAGTTGTTATTCGTATTCTTTTTGCATGTATGCTTATATATTTGTATATCTTATTACCTTTAATCATGCGATTATTATTATTTCATTAAATTTTGATTTTCTTGATGGAATTAGCTTCTTGATAAACATGGTGATGATTGATGCATTTTTAGTACTATTCCATTTATTGTTGATATTTTTTATCTTCGACATTAGAATCAATATTTTTTTTCAATGAGCTTTTTTGGGTTGAGGGGATGTATTTATGCTTTTGGTTGAGGATTTCATATCACTTTAATTGTCCATTGTAAGGGTGTAATATTATGACGCGGTTACTCATTTATCACACAGATAATCTTCCCAAAAATTGACCTCATAAACTAAGTCTTTTAAGGACAATAAATATTAATGTTATATTTGTACGTATTTTTTCAAATAAAATTGTAATGTTGATCTCTTATCAAATAGTGAGAGAACGAAAAGAGATGCATAACCAGCGACTTTCAGCTTGTGATTTCTATGCATACTGGCTTCTTGATTCTTGATTTTTTGTCGTTTAATAATTTGGTTATTTAATCATGTATAGTTTAATACCAGAATTTCCTTTATGGTGCTTGATTTGGACTTTATAATTAAGTAGTTGTATTTCGTTCTTTTTGCTTAAGTTATTGCACGTGTTCCCTATATCAATAAGTATAAACTTTTTAAACATCACACAAGTAAATAAACATTATTGTATCAAATATGTATGAATATAAAATAAAATTTTGTAAAAATTACATTTCTTAAACATAAATTATATATTTTTTGTTTCATAGAACAATGTAAACCACCTCTACACCAAACCTATCCTCAGTCTGAAAATTATTATTGTTATCTATAAAAATAAGAGACAATAAATATTATAGAACTATTTGAAATATATTTTAAAAAGTTGTTTTGAAATTTTTGTATGATGGTTGAAGGAAAGGAAGAAAAGTAGAAAATTGTTATTCTTATTGGCGTTTTTGTTCTAAAAAAAATGGAAATTGAGTTCAAAAACTTTGATTACTCACATATAAAATATTTTCTTCACGAAACTTATCAGTATGCTCAAATAATCAAATAAAAGAAATTTTGGCACTTAATCCATCGGAAGATTTATGCGAGATAAAGGTTCTTCCTTTATTAGTAAGTGAAAAGAATATTCTAACGCTTTCGACTCACACTTTTTTCCTTTAATTTTCAGTTTACAACTCAAAGATATTATGTGTGATATTTTAAAATTTTATTTTTATTGATAAGGTACACGCGCAACGCGCGTACCCTAAGACTAGTTTATCTTACATGTCTATCATGACATAAAACTTGATATGCATCTGAAGTCTATTTATATGACTTATATGGCAATCCCTAAAAGATTTAGATAGCTTAAAGCATATACATTCTTGGTCCTAAAATACCATATCCTAAGTGCAATTTATGCACATATGTATTTTCTATAACTATAAGCATGATAATATGATAGCGGGAATTTCTATGAAGATATTGAAATGGTCATTCCATGGCATTTTATGAACACATTACATATTTCTCAAAAAATGATGATTTCAAGGTGCAACATATTCATTCAAGTTAATATGACTGATTTATTAATCAAATCTCTACCAAGATTGGAATACGATGGCTCAAATATGTGAATTGATGCTATTATTAGGGAGAGTTAATACGCGTTGTACTTTTTTTTCCTTACAAGGTTTTGTCCCAATGAGTTTTCCTTGCCAGGTTTTGACGAGGCAACCAAAAGGCGTCTTTTTCCTTCACTAGAAATTTTTTCCCACCGGGTTTCATTTTAGTTAAGGTTTTAACGAGGCACATTATCTGTTTAATAGACATTCAAGGGGGAGTGTCATAAATAGAGTTTTATTTAAGGTGAATGTCTATATTTTAGAGAGATTGTAGGGATTTTACTTGGTGGCTAAGACATTCTTTCCCTATAAATAGAGGGTCATATTCAATTGAAATTCATCCCAACAATAAAAATTATATCTCTTTACTTTTCTCTCTCTCTGCAATACTCTTCTTTTCATATACAGGAACTTTTCATTTTTTGTAGCAAATTTTTCCTTACCATCAACATTAGTTCAATAATATAAAATTATCTTGACACCATTCATTAAAGTATATCCTAACTAGAATAGAAGCAAGTCGCTTTCCAATTGATCACACGTTCAGTTGGGCACAGTCCAATACAGCCCACCTAAAAGTTGGACTGATTTGGGCTAAATATGTAACCAAGAGTTGACTCATAAGAAAATTTATCAAATATTCTTCTTCTTTTTTTAAAAACATTTTCTTTGTTTGGCATGCCATATATAGAAAAAAAATAATTAATTAGTTTTGTATGTAAATTAAATAAAAATTTAAAGAATAAACAAAGAAATTAAAATTTGATTAATATTGGATGGGTTGGGCTATGACTCATTATTTAGCCTATTTTGATCCACTCATCTTAGCCTAAGTAACATTTGATGGGTTATTGACAGTCCATTTATTGACTCTATCTAATTATGTCATACATTAGGCCATAAATTTGAATTTTCTTAAACTACGTGCTTGTTCAAACTATGATCCTGTTTGGATTGGCTTAAAAAAAGTGGCTTTTAAATTAAGTGCTTAAAAGCACTTTATAAGTGTTGGAACTTATTTTATAAATAAGTAGTTACGTGTTTAGATAAAAGTGTTGAAACTGAAAAAAAGCTGATGAAGTGTGGTAAACAAGTGTTAGTAAGCACTTGTCTTATTAAAATGATTGAAATATCCTTAAAGTTGGCAAGGATCAAGGAGTAATAGAGGTGGTCGTCGCCGGCGGAGGAAACTATCCCAAAATCCACATAGAAACCGCCCTTCAACCTAGCCTCACGTCTCAAACGAATTAACTTCTTCTCATGCTCCTCATACTCCTTTGAGGACTATTTTTTCCTGTTGTATATTAGTTTTCGATTCTCAGTATTCTTCTTCTTTGCAGCTTCAAGTTCTTGCTTCTTTGCAAGAGCCCACTTCTCACTCCTCTTCTGCTTCTTCAAGATCATCTCTGGGACTGGAGTTTCACCCATCGCTTGGAATTGTGGAGGTGAATAGAATGAGGGGTTAATGGTCAGGGGCGAGAGGGATATAGTATATTTTAGGGTTTTCTACTGAGGGGTAATTTCAGGATTAAGAAAAACTATAAGGAATAAGAATGTAATACTCTTGGTCAAAGCAATATGGATTTTAAGCTAATTTCAAAAAAGTTGGATTTTCTAACTTATTGGTTTTGGCTTTCTTTTAAGCAGATTTTAAATTTTTTTAAGCCCTTTTTTTGTTGTCAAACACTTCTACCAGTTAAAAAGTACTTAAAAATGATTTGACCAGCTTTTAAGCCCATCCAAACAGGCTCTATGTCACAAAATAAAACAGAAGAGTAATACAAAAGACAGAATACATAGCCAGCCCCCTAAACTTGGCTATTTTTTTCTTTGGACACTTAAACTAGTAGTAGTTCCTATTGGTCATTTTAAGTGAAAACCAACTGTGCCAATTAGATACACACCGCTGATATGGCAGTGTGTAATACACCCACTTATGTTGGGAACGCGTCAGAAGAATTAGATTCTTTTTTCTTCAATATTTTCAATCTCCTTCTTCTTCCTTTATGCAGACTTAAACTAATAAGATTTTTGCTATTTTCATATGAGACTCAAATCTCACTATGATCAGGTATTGAGTTTTTTAAAACCGCCATGATTGCAATCTCCTCCAGATTGCCCTGCCAAAATATGAATTTAAGACCATCTCAATGCAAATCACTAACGCCATTTGCAAGAATCATATTATCACTGCCTCAAAATGTTCACTTTTACCTTTATCTTTAGTATGATCCTCGCTGTTTGGGTGTTAATGCAGCCACATAGCAGCGAGAACAAAAGAACGGTAGTAGCAACAACAACAGCAAATCAACAACAACATACATCTCTCGAAGCTAGATTTACATAAAGAACTAAGCATTGTTAATTGCTTCCAGCAAGAAATCATGGGCTTACCAGCAAAACTGAATGAATGCATAAATAAATAAATAAATAAATAGATGATTTCTCACTGATGTCTCATTCTATGAGCTGAGCTGACTTTCTCTCTGTTTGGCCACTGAGGGCTTAGATTAACTATTTTGATCAAAGCAAGAGAGAAGGCGACGTTGCCATGGCTGCAGACACCAGTTTACTATGCAACAGACATACTGGGTCGCCTTGCCAAGATACGGGTCAGGTATCTTCTCAATGCCATGACTGAACATATCCCAGAAAGGAAAGCAATCTTCATAGCTCCTTTCCAATATCATCAGTATAACAGCAACACAAAAAGTCAAATTCATTTGCTTGCTGAAAGTTGAAATGGGTGTAGCTTGAAAAGATAATGGTGATAATAAGTGGTCCTTCATTTTTGGCTTTTTTTTGCCACACTGGCAGTAAGTGAAATACACACGCTCTAGTTTGTTTGGATCTGCAAAATATGTGTCTAATTGGTACAATTTATTTTCACTTAAAGCGCCCAATAGGAACTAGTACCAGTATGTATTCTGCCAATACAAAAAGTCCTAATTGAGCAATCACAACTCCAAATATAGATAAACAAAGCCACTACCACTACCACTACTTCTACTACTACTACTGGACCTTAGGTGGACGGTCTCGCTGCCTAGTCTTTACCGCCGCCCCTGATGTGAACGCGTCAAGTGTTGGTTTGAATTGAAATTTGAGCAAAATTCAAAGTACACAAGATGAATATGAAAAAAGATAATATGTGTATCTCACTATGTATCTTCATATCTTTTGCGTATCACCTATGTATCAAAAATATATCTCTTGTGTATCTCCTGTATATCCATGTATACATGTATGTGAGATACATATTTGATTCATATGTAGTAGAGAAATTTTTAAGCTCTATTTCAACTATAAATTTCGACTCAAAACTAGTCTAAATCACCTTTAATCTTTTTTTTAATGTTCAACAATACCCATCGAAAATGTACCTCTTTGCTTAATTTTTTAGAATCTTGTATATTTATTTTCTTTGTGTTTTATCTTTGCTACATTATCCATAAAATTTTCTTTTCATCGTGCATCTAGTGTTACTGATCACGCTTAAATATGAAAGGAGATTTTTGGATGTGATTCTTCGAAATTCATTGTTTAAAGTTGAATTTAAAAAATTGGGTTTTTGAAATTAGAATTAATTTCGAGTGGATATTATTGGAATAGATTGGATACAACTTTAGGAGTGTGAATCTCAATTTTTGAATAATTTGGTGGATATTTTAGGTGGTTTTTATTGAAATTTGAGCAAAATGCAAAGTACAGGAGATAAACATGGAAGAAGATGATATGTGTATCTCCATGTTTCTTTTGTGTATAACTTGTGTATCAAAAATATAGTGCTCGTGTATCTCCCTTATATTCATGTATACATGTATGTGAGGTATATATATTTAATTCATATGTTGTAGTGAAATTTTTAAACTCTATTTCAGTTATGAATTTCGACTCAGAACTAGTCCAAATCACATTTTATCTTCATGTGACTTATCTAAATGTTTTTAATGAATTTCGACTATATCCATTGACAAAAAGTCCCTTTTTGCTTATGTTTTTAGAATCTTGTATATTTTTTTTCCTTTGTGTTTCATCTTTGCTACCCCCTCCATGAAATTTCCTTTTTGCATTGCCTCTAGAATTGTTGATCACGCTTAAAATATGGAAGGAGATCTTTTCGTGTGATTCTTGAAGAGAAAGAATATTTATTTGACTAATTTTAGTATGTGATTAATGGCCAAAAATTGATAAGCTTAGACTTATTTTTTGGACATTTCAGTAAGATTATCTAAATTCTTTGACAAGAGGGGTTGCTCTGATGGTAAACAACCTCCACTTCCAACCAAGAGGTTGTGAGTTCGAGTCTTCCCTAGAGCAAGGTGGGAAGTTCTTGGAGGGAAGGATGTTAAGGTTCTATTTGGAAACAGCCTCTCTACCTCAAGGTAGGGGTAAGGTCTGCGTACACACTATCCTCCCCAGACCCCACTAAATGGGATTATACTGTGTTGTTATTATTGTTGTTATTGTAGTGAAAAAAGGTTTAAACGATGTTGAGATAGCAAAAGAGAAGAGCGAGAAAGAGAAGAGAAGCGAGTTGTTCTTTTTCTATGTAACTAACTAAGCTTTAAATAATTCACAACCCCTAACTAAAACTTAAATAGCAGCCCAAGAATTGGCTAGTGCACCGCGCCCACTTGTTACTTGCCTAGTTTAGGTAAATAGCCTTTGTTCATTACTTCCACACAAAAAAACTCCTTCCGGCCCAAAATAAGTGATTTTTGGGTCTTTTTCTTGTGATCCAAAATAAGTGATTTTTTCAAATTTCAAGAATGAATTAATTATTTTTTTCCTACATTGTCCTTGGAGTAAATAGTATTAGAATATGTGTTAAAAGTATTTATGTAAGATAGTAAAGGTTAATATGGTCAATTTCTTTATTAATTAATGCTAAAAGGTGAGTTTATTAATCTGTGTGAAAACATCCAAAAAATCACTTATTTTGGACCAGAGGGAGTAATAAATAATACTCCCCCATTCCAATTTATGTAAACTTGTTTGATTGGGCACGAAGTTTAAGAAAAAATAAAGACTTTTAAAAATTGTAGTCCTAAACAAGTTAAAAAGGCCAGGATATTTGTGTGGTTATTGTCACACCTCCTTTTTACACGCACCACCCCAGAGGATAGTGTATAGGGGAGTTTTTCCACTTTAAGTGACATTATTCGAAATGGGATTATTTATTCTTTTCAGAGTCGCCACTTGAAAAAGGTTCGGATTTTGGTGTCCCAAGTCATCGGTTTATCTTGAATCCCAAATCGAGGAAATTTTCGACTTTCCAAATGAAGTCTGCGAACTAGAAATTCTAAGTAAGGAATTTTGTTGACCCGAGGGAAGGTGTTAGGCACCCCCGGATCCCGTGGTTCTAGCATGGTCGTTTAAACTGGTATAAATGGCTTGATATCTGATTTTAATACATGTTATCCTATAGTGCAATTTTAAAGATCATTTACCGCTTTATTATTATTTTTTATGAGAATTGCGACGTCGTGAAAATACATCTCGAACCACGTCATATCAATGTACCCGTGGCTATTGACATATTTTGACTCCGTCGAGATTTGGATTTGGGTCACATAAATGTGCACCTGAGTTTAGGGAGGTAATGTTATTAAAATATGCGCCTAAAGAGTCTAACGCGTTATTATTTTGGGAAAGGCCGTGCAATTCGCTAAACGGCTCATCCCGAATTCCAAATGTTTTATTTTAACCATTTATTGAGGGCCCCGCAATTCATGCATTTTTGTTTGGCGAGGCTCACCTCTCTTTATTATTTAAAGATCAACCAAAAGCGAACTATGATTTTCTATTTATGTTTTGTCTCTAAAAGGGCCTAATTAATTTATATTTAAAGTCCGAACTTCAAATTCAAGTCCGGATTCGAACAAGAGGGGAGAACCTCTTAATTTAAATCCACTACCTAACTCGAAAGCCCGAATTTATATTACAAATTAACCCCTATATTCCTAGTATGATTTTAAAGGACTTTTGGCTTCTAGTATTTTTGGGCCTTGAAAGTTTAGCCCAGGCCTGTAACGTGGAGTTGCCCGGCAACTGGGCTTCAGTAAAATTCATTTAAATCAGGCCTGTAACGTGAAGTACAAACAATATAACTCAAGGTCCAACTCATACCTAATTAGTGGTGGAATTCTTAGTGTTAACTGACTGTGGATTTAATTCATATGACTACTAGTCTAGACCAACCAAATAGTGGAAATAGAATTGATAGCTCATTTGCTAAATCTATATTATGCTTGAGGCATGATTTTGTTTGCTTGAATAATATGCCAAAACAAGGATGAAATTGAACCATTTTTGCATCCTAACTGATGTTTACTTATACTATTTGAGTTTCAACAAAAAGCTAGCAAACACGACATATTTAGCTACAAACTTTATTGAAACAGTTAGTACAATTATGAACAAGCAATCCAAGTCTAAAATCTGATTAACTATTAACTAAAAAAATAATTAATCAAATTAATTCATTTCTTTTTCAATTAATGTAACATATTCAAATTAAGCATAAACAAACCAAATTAAGAGAAAGCTTTAAACTCATAAAATAACACAACAATCATATGGCAGTCATAATTATCAAAGAAACAAGAATACGGAGAAAACCTCAAGCAATCACGATTTTCGATTCACAAGATCTCCAACTCCGATTACAGCGTACATTGATCATTTGTTTCACAAAAGACTAGAAATCGGAAACAGCGAACAAAGAAACCTCTTAAACCGAAACCCACTGATTCGATCGACTCGACGGTGAGGAGGGATGAAGAAGACAGAATATGGGGGGTCGTTTTGGCTGCCCAGTGTATATCGTTTGTATATCGAATGTATATTATGTATACCCCATATATATCGAATGTATATCCAGTGTATACAGAGTGTATACAGCTCTTTCCTCACGCTCCCTCGGGGTAGATTTCTTGTTCTCTGTCTTATTTCTCCCCCCAGTCCCATTTTTTTTTCTGTCTCCTCTCCCAAAATCACAGATCACTCTCCCTCCCTCTTTTATTTTTGTTCTCCTTTTTTATCTGTATATTTTCGTTCCTCCTCCTTTTATTTGTGAGTGTGTGATATTATAACTTGTGTGAGGAAGTAGTGCTAAGTGAGAGAAGGAGGGGAGGAGGAATTAGGAACGTGAGGAATGGAGGATTTTGGGGAAAAGGGAATAAAGTGAGGGGGGACAAAAGAGAATGGGGTGGGGACAAGGGAAAGTGGGAAAAACGGGTGAATGAGATATTAGTGAGATAAAAATTCAAATATGGTCAAAAATTAGGTGTTAACAGCTGCCCCTCTTTGCTCGGAAACATGAAGAGTTTTAGAGCAAAGATAAAGTGAACAATGTGACTAATTTTTGACCATATCGTTATTCCAAAGAGGAAGAAAAAATAAAGAAAAGGCGCAACCGATTCTTGGTTTTGGACGGCCTACATATCCCAGGTTATAAGGGAATTAGGTCAGGTGTAGTTCAGAGGTGAATGAGGTGATGGAGTGTCGAGTTTGAAAGCCGAGAGGTGCCGTTCTGTCGAGGTTCCGGTATGCGGTCCCGTTATTACATCAGAATCAAAAAATGAAAAAGACTAACTAAGCCTATCAGCTTCGAGTTACAAGATTCCTATCTATGAGTCCTCTGAAGCTTGATCTTGAGTCTTGGTTGGTTCTTCATGTAGACTCTGATCTAAATCTTGATGCTTGTTAGCTATGGGTGTTGGTTTTTTCTTCAATTTTGGGTCAAGGCGGGGTATGCGAAGCTTGTGACTTCAATTGTATCTTCAGCAGTCCGCATCTTTCTCCGCTTCTGCATTTTGAGTTCACTTCTTTTTCTTTTTTTCTTTTCTTTATTTTGGATTGAGACTCATTCTTTTGGTCATATCGAACCCTATGTATTGAATTCAACCAGCTTAAGATACCAAAACAAACAAACGAATGAAATTTTCTGCCCCAGTTTTCACTAGGAAAATTTCGTGAGTTAATTGTGACATATATCTAAGCGATTAGATTAGGATTGTGTATCCTTGTGAATGAATCCAGGTTGTGCTGGGAAGTAGCCGGGTTATGCCGGAAAAGGTCCGCGGGTTATGCCGGAAAAGGTCCGCGGGTTATACCGGAAAAGTCATCGGGCTATGCCGGAAAAGGTCCACGGGTTATGCCGGGAAGAATCATCGGGTTATACCGAAAAGGTCCACGGGTTATGTCGGGAAAGTCATCGGGTTATGCCGGAAAAGGTCCACGGGTTATGCCGGGAAGAATCATCGGGTTATGCAGAAAAGGTCCACGGGTTATGCTGGGAAAGTCATCGGGTTATGCCAGAAAGGTCCACGGGTTATGTCGGGAAAATTATCGGGTTATGCCGGAAAAGGTCCACGGGTTATGCCGGGAAGAATCATCGGGTTATGCCGAAAAGGTCCACGGGTAATGCCGGGAAAATCATCGGGTTATGCCGGAAAGATCCACGGGTTATGCCGGGAAAGTCATCAGGTTATGCCGGAAAGGTCCACGGGTTATGCCGGGATTTGGAAAGAAAAGGCTCATTGGGTTATGCCAGGGAGATCGACGGGTTATGCCGGGAAAGTCATCAGGTTATGCCGGAAAGGTCCACGGGTTATGCCGGGATTTGGAAAGAAAAGGCTCATTGGGTTATGCCAGGGAGATCGACGGGTTATGCCGGGATTTTGGAAAGAAAATGCCCCTTGGGTTATGCCGGGGATCCATGGGTTATGCCGGGATTTTGGAAAGAAAAAGCCCATTGGTTTATGCCAGGGAGATCCACGGGTTATACCGGTATTTTGGAAAAAAATCTCCTTGGGTTATGCCAGGGATATCTACGGGTTATGCCGGGATTTTGGAAAAGAAAAAGCTCTTTGGGTTATGCCAGGGAGATCCTCGGTTTTTTGGCCAGGATTTGGAAAGAAAAAAGCTCCTTGGGTTATTCCAGGGAGATCCTCGATTTTTTTGCCAGGATTTGGAAAGAACAAGCTCCGTGGGTTATGCTAGGGAGATCCTCGTTTTTTTGGCCGGGATTTGGAAAGAACAAGCTCCTTGGGTTATGCCAGGGAGATCCTCGGTTTTTTGGCTGGGATTTGGAAAGAACAAGCTCCTTGGGTTATGCCAGGGAGATCCTCGGTTTTTTGGCCGGGATTTATCTAGGGAATGGAATCCTATTCTACCATGATTTTTTTTTCTTTTGGGATTTTCATTTTATCTTATTCTTCTTTTTTATTTCTTCTTTATTTTTCGTTATTATTATTTTATTTTATTTTTTAAGAAAAATGAGTAAAAATGCAGGAAAGAATTTGGAAGAGACTTCCCTTTTGAATTGATTATTGCTGCAAACCTGTTTCTAGCCCTTGTGCAGTTTCTCTTTGGTTGCACATGCTTCTTGCAAGGTCGCTTTTGGATTGCACCCGTTTCCTGTTTTCAAACAAAGAACAATTGTTAGTATGAAACGGTGGTTGATTTTGTGGCATTGATTGTTTTGATCCCGGCCCAGCTTCTTTGATGGAGATCTCAATTGCAACTGCTCGTTTCCTGGGTACCAATTTCATTTCAGGCCCTGAGAACCTCTTTTTTTCAGATTTTGCCATGATGGTTGGTTGGTGGAACTCAACCTTCGCCTTCGTAGGCCTTTCCTTTCTGATTCTCCTTTTCTTTTTTTTTCTTTTTTTTTCGGAGCATCATGGAACTTTTGGCTCCTCAAACTTGCTGCAACGGCTAGTTGCATGGCACTTACCTTTTCCAACTTTATTTTGCCTTTACAGGCCTTTTATTTCTTGCTTCTTTCTTCCAACTTTAGCTTCTGAGCATTTGAGACACGTTGCCCTTTCAAACCTTTGCCGAGACGGTTAGCCACGTGGGACTTGACCTTTTCAACTTCATTTGCCTTTATAGGCACTGCATTTTAATTTTCTCCTTCCGAGAGTTATGATTTCGAGTCATCGGTCGACATGGCAAATCGAGGTCGACTTGATGCACCTGTTGAGGCTGTGTATCTTTTGCACATTAGCTCGCACCAAATGAGAACCCTGTAAATCAGTCTTACCCTCCTTTCTTTGTCTTAGTTTTGGAACAGAGCTAGACCGAAAGGGATTCAAAGAAACTAAACAAGGGGATGGAGAATGAGTTTAAACAAGATGTGTCCCTTTCGGGGAAAGGAAAGAAGGACTTATCTGGAGTACATACGGACTTCAATGAACATGACATGACTTTTGGACTGGATGCTTAATCTGTGTAAACCATCCGACTCTCAGAAATTCATCACAACTTTGCCTTGAAACCGAGGAACCTCGTCAGGACTCTGTTGATGCTAATGGTTGTGAGCATATTCTTTTCGATCACGAGCGCCCTTCTCGGGTTTTCACGAGTTGAACTCTCTCATTTCTTTTCTCACCGTCTCCTTATAGTGCTCTTTGCGAGTTTTCACTAACAAGGCTCTCTCATTCTCGTTTCTCTGCTTACCATCGCCTTACGGTGCCCGTGTGGGTTTTTACCAATAAGACTCTCTCATTTTATTCCTCTTATTTTGTTGTATCAGATCCAAATAACTCTATCCTCCCATTTTGAACCTCTTTGCTGATTGATCAGAAGAACTTGAACAAGGTTTGGGGTAAAAAGAATTTGGATTGAATTATAACTTTGGAACCTTTTGGTGGTCTCATGGCCGAACCATTATATCATCTGCCCCAGTTTCGATTTTGGGGGGAATTGGGTTTTTATTCGGTGTGACAGAACCCCGGAGAGAGGCTACCTACGTATCCTTTTGGAATCAAGTCAGAACGTAGTTCAGGAAACTACGTTTTTTTGTTTTTCTTTTGTTTTTCTATTTTGCTTCGTTTTCTCTTTCTTTTTCCTTTCCTTTTCCTCTCTTTTTTTTATTTCCTTTTCTTTCGCTTTTCTTCTTTCTCTTTCTCTTTCTCTTTTTTTTCTTCTATTTCATTTTTCATTTTTCAATCTTCTTTTTTTTTCTTTTTTTTTAATGACACTTTCAGGTTCCAAAGAGGGTAGTCAAAGAATGGTAACCGGCTCAAATGGGTTTGCAAAGGGTTGATAGTGTTTGGGTAGCGAGAATGAAAGCCTTCGTCATCTCAACCAGAAAATATTATAACTATATGGAGGATCCAACATAGTACCTTTTGACTGTATTTGCATTGACAGTTATTTCAAGGACATTTCCTTCGATGTATCCCAAGTACAACGCACTCTTTTGGCAGTACTCTTGTTGCAATGTATGTATCTTTCCAATCTGGACCCAATTTTCTTTCGGTTGTTCAAACTCTTTGTTTTATTTCCTTAAACTTGTCTTCTTTGCATTTTGACTCTTGATTCATTATTTTGAAGTCCGACAGCATTTTCAGGATTCGGGCATGAAGTTCGCAAGCATGTCATATTATTGAAATCTACATTTAACAGAACTGGAAAGAGAATAAGAAAAAAAAATTACAAGATTAAGAAGAGAGACATTCCTGAACAATGAAATATTAATTTCATTTGATCTTTTTTTTTTGATTTTTTTTTTATTCAGTTTTGAAGATAGAAGGGTTTACTTTGGAAAGTAAGACAATAAAGTAAAACATCCGGATCACACCCTGAGATAATCCGGATGCAGAAAGAATAGCAAGACTGGCTACCGAGACTCCCGTCTGATGGGGAACTTTCGTACTTGGCGACCATTTTGTGGCTTTCCTTCTGTCTTGGCAATTGCTGCAATGACCTTCAGTGTCGGATCACATTCCTTAGCTTCACAAATCATTCCGACCATAAGCCCTTTCAGTATGTACCTCTTTCCTTTTATTTTATTTTATATATTATTTTTTAATAAATTTTTTTTGCTTTTTTTTTCACTTTTGATTTTTTTTTGTTTCTGCCGCTCTTTTATTTTTGCACTCTCTTTTCTTTTTCTTTTTTCTTTTTTTTTCTTTTTTTTTGTCTTTTTTTTTTGGTTTGTTTCTGTTGCTCTTTTTTTTTGTCGCTCTCTTTTCTTTTTCTTTTTCTTTTTCTTTTTCTTTTTCTTTTTCTTTTTCTTTTTCTTTTTTTCACTTTTTTTTTCACATTATTTTTCTCTCAGTTTATTTATGACTATAATCGAATCCGATGGGGATTCCATACGTATCATGACCCGCATGAATCAGATCTTGCGTAGTTCGGGAGATTGGGAATGGAGTAAGTAAACTAATTTTTTTTAAATGCTTTAAAAGAATAAAGAAATTTTTTTTCTTTTTTTGGAATTTTTTAAAAAAATGCTTTAAAAAAGAAAAATAATTTTTTTTTGGATTTTTTGAAAGAAATGCTTTAGAAGAAATTTTTGTTTTTTTTTTTTAAAGAGACTTCTAAAAATTTATTTTATTTTAATTTGAACTTTGGGAATTTTAAAACTAAAAAAAAATATTTTTGTTTGAATTTTCAATTGTTTTTATCTTTTTTCAAAGAAGAAAGAAAATATTTTTGGATTTTGGAAGTTGCCTCTTAATTTTCGAAAGAGGGATTTTTTTTTAAGAAGAAAAAAAAAAAGAATTTGGATTTCTGAGTTTTTATTTATTTACAAAAGAATTTCATAAAGAAAAACAAATTTATTTTTTTTTTTTTGGACTTTTCAAAAATTTTTCTGACCTTTACAAAAGAAAGATTTCTAAAAAGAAAAGTATTTTTGGATTTTTGTTTCTAAATTTTTTTTTTTTGGGGGGGAAAATACTTCAAAATGACGGAAACCCATATTTTGGATTTTGATTTTTTAATGATTTTTTTTTCGTATGAAATTCATTAGAATGAAGGAAACCATTTTTTTGAGTTTAAAACTACTTTTTTTTCATTTTTCTAAGGAGAGATTTCCAAAGAAGGAACTAAAGGAAAATATTTTTGAATTTTTTTTTATAATTGGGGTCGGAACCGATGAAGTTTGCTTACGTATCTCACATCCGGTGAGAATCAAACTCGCGTAGTTCGGTCAGATAAGACGAACCCCTTTTTCGTTCTTTTTAACAACGTATTTTCCAAATCAACCAAATAATTTGAAAACAAGAAGAATAAAATGAAGACTCTTTTTTTTTTGCTATTGTTTTAAAAATGATAAAATATTTTTTTTTCGATTTTCTTAAAATTTTGTCAGAGTTCCGACAGTATTTGGGCACTGGTATGCTATTAATTCTCTACACTGCTATTTCTTTTTTTTTTTAATATTTAAAAGCCGGTCAGCATGCAAGTCTGAAGCAAATAGATGCGTAAAACAAACAGGATGCAGGAGGATGGTCTTTTTCATTTCAGGTTACCTATCCTAGACGGACCCAACCCCTGTGTTGAGTCCCCTAAGTCAAATGCAACATGATGTAAATAAGCGTTCCTACTAGGGATCCGACATGAAGTCACGTTTTTCTAGGTTCAAAACCTGAGTATGTGTTCTAGACTGTGTACCCGAGCGGACAACTCGAGTCGAGGAGGGGCAACTTTCCGGGAACCAAAAGGCCATCCGGCTAAGTAAATTATCCTGCCTCTTTCTTATTTTAAGGTATGCAACTAACAAAATAAGGAGTCTCAATCAGTAAGCACATCCCCGGAGGTGAGAAGAGAAGGGTTTCGGCACAGTTTATATACAATTCAGATAATATCAAAGCGGTAAAATATTTAGCACATTTAGCATGAAAACATGTAGGAAAATCAGATAAAGCCAAACATAACATTTATTCTAAGCTCGAATTCTTAAACCCTGAACTAGAATTATGGGTTTGCATCCCCAGTAGGGTCGCCAGATCTGTCACACCTCCTTTTTACACGCACCACCCCGGAGGATAGTGTATAGGGGATTTTTTCCACTTTAAGTGACATTATTCGAAATGGGATTATTTATTCTTTTCAGAGTTGCCACTTGGGAAAGATTTGGCTTTTGGTGTCCCAAGTCACCGGTTTATCTTGAATCCCAAATCGAGGAAATTTTTGACTTTCCAAATGAAGTCTGCGAACCAGAAATTCTAAGTAAGGAATTCTGTTGACCCGAGGGAAGGTGTTAGCCACCCCCGGATCCCGTGGTTCTGGCACGGTCGCTTAAACTGTTATAAATGGCTTGATATCTGATTTTAATACATGTTATCCTATAGTGCAATTTTAGCTTTATTATTATTTTTTATGAGAATTGTGACGTTGTGAAAATACATCTCGAATCACGTCACATCAATGTACCCGTGGCTATTGACATATTTCGACTCCGTCGAGATTTGGATTTGGGTCACATAAATGTGCACCCGAGTTTAGGGAGGTAATGTTATTAAAATACGTGCCTAAAGAGTCTAACGCATTATTATTTTGGGGAAGGTCGTGCAATTCGCTAAACGTCTCATCTCGAATTCCAAATGTTTTATTTAACAATTTATTGAAGGCCCCGCAATTCATGCATTTTTGTTTGGCGAGGCTCACCTCACTTTATTATTTAAAGATCAACCAAAACCGAACAATGATTTTCTATTTATGTTTTGTCTCTAAAAGGGCCTAATTAATTTACATTTAAAGTCCGAACTTCAAATTCAAGTCCGGATTCGAACAAGAGGGGAAAACCTCTTAATTTGAATCTGCTACCTAACTCGAAAGCTCGAATTTATTTTACAAATTAACCCCTATATTCCTAGTCTGATTTTAAAGGACTTTTGGCTTCTAGTATTTTTGGGCCTTGAAAGTTTAGCCCAGGCCTGTAACGTGGAGTTGCCCGGCAACTGGGCTTCAGTAAAATTCATTTAAATCAGGCATGTAACGTGAAGTCCAAACAATATATCTCAAGGCCCAACTCCTATCTAATTAGTGGTGGAATTCTTAGTGTTAACTGACTGTGGATTTAATTCATATGACTACTAGTCTAGACCAACCAAATAGTGGGAATAGAATTGATAGCTCATTTGCTAAATCTATATTGTGCTTGAGGCCTGATTTTGTTTGCTTGAATAATATGCCAAAACAAGGATGAAATTGAAC
>MU783821.1:49894-63289 GCA_026770625.1 Nicotiana glauca | reverse complement strand
CCCCCCCCTCCCTCTCTTACTGCTTATTGGTTTCCCCATGGCCAATCAGTGATTCTATGTACTCATTTAAGTACCTTCGTTGTGTCGACATGGCTGTTGAGGAATCACTGAACTTCGTTAGATATTAGATGACTAAAATTGTAGATAAAATTAACTCTTTGGAGATTCGAACTCGTCAGTCACATAAGAGCATTCCACAACTTTTTCTGAAGATGTCGTGAAGTTCCAACTTAGGAAACTGATATTGCATGTTATTGGAAAAGAGGAAGTATGAAAAAAGAGAGAGAAACGGAGGGGAATTTTTTTCCTTTTAGAGGATGGAGAGAAGTCAGACCCAGGACCTTATAACCAAATATGTCCCAGAAATGTTGCGTTCTAGAGGCAACATTCTGAAACAGGATAGTGTTGAATGAGAGAGAGTATGTTTACCTGAATGTCTATATCAGTTTGCCCACCTTGTGCACCACCAAGAGGTTGGTGAATCATTATCCTCGAGTTTGGCAGGCTATATCTCTTACCTTCATGGGAAAATAATGTCACGAGTTCAGAACAGTGATACTCAGCATGAAAAAAGACTCTTTATCCACGAGTGAGAAATTCAATTTACCTTTGGTGCCAGCACTAAGAAGAAAAGCCCCCATACTGCAAAGTTGATAAACTAATTAAGACAACTTTTTTAAAACTCTAAAACTAAATAAAACAATTGTGATGGTATTAACAGCAACATTTCCGCAAACAGGGAAAATTTCAACTAGCAGTTATTTGTAGAAAGTAGAAACTAATTTAAAGTAACAACAACAACAACTACCCAGTAAAATCTCACAGAGCGGGGTCTGGGGAGGGTAATATGTACGCAGACCTTACCCCTACCCCGATAGGGCAGAGAGGCTGTTTTCGAAAGACCCTCGGTTCAGAGAAATATTTTTGTAGCTAGTGGGAATTGAACTCATGACCTTATGTAGATTTTGAACCCCCTTAACCACTAAACTACACTTTTGAATTGTTAGAAACTAATTTAAAGTCTCAACTTTAAATACTCAATCAATCTAACTGATTCCAAGTGCATTTGCTACAAACTTGTAATGTAAACTAAGTGTCATGCAATTTCCATAAGGCCATCCTTGTTTACAAATAAGATGCGGTCGACCCAATAAAAAATGAACATTATCAAGCACTACATGTGCTCGGTGATACCCAAGTCCAACTCTTGAATTCTTCCTATTACATTTCTTGACTAGCATCCCAAAGTTCAAATTGTCCCAAGGTATTAGTATTAGTACTTCCTTTTAACGTCATTTATGGTCAGAAAGAAAAATTTTAAGCACAGATGCAGCTATTTGAACGTCTACTCTCTAATTGCTGGCATCAGAGGAAGGAGAAGCTGGCATATATGATGAGCAAATAGCCTAATATTCAGTTCTAGCCATTGCCACTCAGCCCACTTCTTTTTTACCCAGCCCCACATCCTCTTCCATCAGAATAAGTCCAAAACAACCAGCAAATTGCACCAACTTACCCATAGCTTACATGGACTGTGCTTACACTTTGTATGCTAGTTATTGTTTAAATAGGGATGGCAACGGGACGGGGTGGGTTCAAACAAATATTTTTAAAATCGAAAACGGGGTGGAGCAGGTTGCGGTTGAAACAAATTGCTGAAATTTCACCTCACCGCTGACATGTCTGGGCTCTGGGAAGATCCAATTGAGAGAACTCTTACATTTGAGAAAACAATCTTTTTACAGCTTTTAAGTTTTATATTCTCAACCATTTTAGGATTTCTTTTGGGTTTGGCGACCCACCAGCCTCGAACTTTTGACCTAGTGGCATAAATAGGATTTGTTATTAGTCAACAATTATAGTTAAAGTATAGTTTCCAGAACCGAAACAAAATGCCAAAACGACATGTTGATGGATTCAGAAAAATATTTCCCGATGTCGAAAAAATTATTATCCTTCCTCTTTCAAAATAAAAGTTGTTTGCACAGCTTTAGGTAACGGGATTTCATTTTAAAATATTCTTAATATTTTACATAGTTAACCAATTGGGTAAGAAGCTAATTTATTTTTGTTAATTTTAATAAAACAAATTAAAAAAGAACCAAATAGCTAATTTTGAGAATATGCTTACAAGCTTTTAAATGAGAACTAACCGGAAACAATATGTTAAATGTAAAAGTTCTTAATCATAACTAATTGGAAACACTATGTTGTACGTAAAATAGAATCCGATTTTACTTTGTTAGTACAACTTTCCTCTCTATTTTTTTCTGAATAAGAAATAAAACAAAATTACATATTTTCAACATATTCCCTCAATAGATGAGTACAATTTGAATTTCTAACTCTTTTCTGATTTTCGCAAAGATTTGAATTAATGCATTTATTTCGAAACATAGTAAAAAATATCTGAATTATCTTTTTCTCTGATACTTTGATCGTGTATGTTTAAATAAACGGAAAAGGTCCAAATACCCCCTGGACTTTACGATAAGGTCTATATATAATCCTCGTTAAAAGTTTGGCCCATATCCAACCTTGCCGTTACACTATTGGCCCGGATACCCCCTTTGTTTTAAACGGAGCCATATACCCCCCTGAACTTTATGATAAGGTCTATATATAACCCCCCCTGGATACCCCCTTTGTTTTAAAAGTTTGGCATATAAGGTCTATATCTTAAACTATTTGTCCAATTAAATAATTATTTAAAAATCTTTTTTTAATTATTCTTAAACTTATAAGTTCACATAAATTGTATACCCTAATTTTTCAATTACAATAATTTTTTTTCAATGTACAACCCTTTTAGATGTTATATGGGTATAAGTTTACAATTGTATGGTATAACTATATACTATATTGGTATCATATGTTAGTTGATATTCTTTTTGTTGTATTAGCGACATTTAATTGGTACACAATTTAATTTTTCTTTAGTAATAATATTAAAAAAAGAATAATAAAAAATAGCGAAAATGGTAAATAAAAATAGATTATGAAGAGAAAAGGAATATAAAAAAGAAGAAGTAAATGAAATTAGAAAAGGAAAAAAGAAGAAAATGAGAAAAAAGAAAAGGAGAAAATATATAATGTAACATCCTCTTACAATTAGATCATTTTCAATGTACGGCCTGCTCATAGGTACATTGAAAAAAAAATATCTAAAATATTGTATTCCATGTAGATCAATTTATGTGGACTTATAAGTTCAAGAAAAATTAAAAGAAGATTTTTAAATAATTATTTAATTGGACAAATAGTTTAAGATATAGACCTTATATGCCAAACTTTTAAAACAAATGGGGTATCCAGGAGATTATATATAGACCTTATCGCAAAGTTCAGGGGGGTATTTGGCTCCGTTTAAAACAAAGGGGGTATCCGGGCCAATAGTGTAACGGCAAGGTTGGATATGGGCCAAACTTTCAACGAGGGTTATATATAGACTTTATCGTAAAGTCCAGGGGGATATTTGGACCTTTTCCATTAAATAAATAAAAGTAGGTTAAAAACAATTTTATCTGAAGTTCAATTTGATCATGTAAAAAGTTTCCACTGAAGACAAAGTCTGCACACTCTTTAAATACAAGACCCACGTTATAATTTTAGTTTATACCAAAATAAAACTTCCATTCCTAAAAGTTCAGCCTTCCAAATACATAACACTCACAGTAAACTACTCATGTAAATAACAAATTAGAGAAGAAGAAAAAATATTTAAGCAGGACATAGCCAGCATGGGTTTATGCGGGGCGAGGCGGTGCAGGTTGAAATCATAGAAAAATTCTACGCGGAGTAGGGCATGGTGGGTTGAATTTTTTTGCGGGTAGAGCACAACCCGCGCTCCACACTGCCCTAAAAGATGCCAAGCTAATTGATGCTAGTATAAAAGGATCAGAAGCTAGTCAAAGCTCAAGCAAAAGTAAAGTGAAATGAATCAACAAAACCATAATATATGCATTTTATCATAGTTGAACTAACTGAAATTAACAAATCCACCATCCTCTCCAACTTCCCCAGATGAAAAGATATATTGGCAGGCTGAGGGAACGGAGGACAGGAGCTCGAGTTATCAATATCACTGGGGCTGGAAGAACCTCTTTGTACCAAGCAAAAGAAGTTACCAAGATCATTTGATTTTATGCCAGGAGATCTCTGGTGGAACTGAAATCAACCGGGTGAGGTCTTGAGGCTCAGACAATTTTAGAGCTAATCTTGGTTTAAAGAGAATAAATCAGGAAATTGAATTGAAGGTTAAATCAGGAAATTGAATTGAAGGTCATATCTTTGAGAATTTTTCTTGGCTTTGGTGAAGTAACCGTTGATTTTTGTTACTTAATTTATTTTTTAAAATTCTTTTCACCTGTAAGCCTAAATATCTCTATGATTTACTCCCTCCGTTTCAATCTATGTGAACTTATTTGACTGGGCATAGAGTTTAAGAAAAAATGAGAAGACTTTTGAACTTGTGGTGTAAAATGAGGCGCATATATTTTGTGTGACTATAAATCATTACATAAAGGTAAATTATTTTCAAATATGGAAAGGAGTCATTCTTTCTGGTATGGACTAAAAAGGAAATAAGTTCATATAAATTAAAACAAAGGGAGTATCAAATAATGTTCTAAATTTGGTACTTCATTTTGCCTTCAACCTAAACTACTTTAAACTTAGGGTGTGTTTAGTGTGTAGGGAAGTGTTCTCCATGGAAAATATTTTTCTGAAAAATATTTTCTGAAAAATATTTTCTTGGAAAATAAGTGGTTTTCTTACTTATTTTCTGGTGTTTGGTTAGTTAGTGGAAAATATTGTTTGGAAAATATATAATCTAGGCAAACATTATGGGAGACTAAATGTGTGAGGGTGGGGAAGCAGTGGGGGTCTACGTCCAGGGTCGAGGTCGAGAGTAAGGGTCTAAGTCAGGTTAGGGTAAGGATCGGCGATGAGGTCGGGGTTTAGGGACGGGGTTTGAAATCGGTAATGAGGGCCGGGGACAAGGTTTGTGGTTCGGGGTTTCAGGTCAGGGTTCGAGGTCAGAATCAGTAATGGAAGTCGGGGTCGAGGTCGGGATCGGTAACGAGGGTCGGGATCGGTGACGAGGGTCGGGGTCGAGGTCGGGATTGCTGATGGGGGATCAGTGTTGGGGTTCAAGGTCAGGATTTGGGGCCTGGGTTCAGGTTTAAGGTCGGGGTTCGGGATCGAGATCGGGGGTACAACGACCTTGCTCCCTTACCCCAAACATCGATCCTTGTCCTTGATATCAATCCCCAACACCGATCCCGACCCCAAATATTGACCCCGACCTCGAACCTTGATCCCGACTTCAACCACTGATCCCGACCCCAATCCCTAACCCTCACCCCAACCGCAACCCTGAATCTTTAATTCGACACTCGACCCCGACCTTCAATCCCGATCCAGACTCTAACCTCGGATCCGACTCCAAACCCAACCCTAACCCCAACCTCCAATCTCATTCCCAGCCCCAATCCCGAATTGAAACTCGACTCAGAACCTTGATCCCCTGCATTAACCCCGAACCGGACCCCAACCCCTTGACCTTTAGGTTTAGGTTATAAGTCTTGAGGTCCGAGGGCGAGCAAGGGAGGGGTGGCGGGAGTTGAGGAAGATTGAAAGAGAGTTTTGAAAAATATTTTCTCTCCTCTAGGTAGGGAAGCCATTTTCCTCCGATTGTAGGAAAATGAGTTTATAAGGAAAATATTTTTCAAAACATTTAAGTCAACCAAACATGAAAAAATTAAAAAATATTTTCTGGAAAATGTTTCCCTTCATTACCCAACACACCCTTAGTCATTACATATCGCCTGTTAAGTTAGTTGATTGCAAGTGAGACTTTATATTATGTGATGAATTATGATTAAATTATTTTGGAGATGTATAAGTTTATATACCATATTTAAGTAATAGAGCTAAATCTGACAAAATACCATGACCATATTTAACCATTGAAACAGTGGTACTATGTCCATTGGTACTCTTAACTTTGACTAGCAGCAGCAAAGAAGGGTGAGAGGTTATACATAAAGGGAGTGTAACATTGGGTTTGAGAGTTGATACCAATTTTACCACAAGATTCTGGCAGTAGCCAAGGATACCAAATTCAGGTGCAATACCAAAAACTAAAGGATAATAAGGGAGAATATGAGTTTTATGTTAAGCATCATAAGCAATAGGGAAGGAAAAAATCATATTCTAAAAAAAGATGCATAAAGTACAAAAGTAAAGCAAATCAACTCAGCACCTCGCAGCGAGTCCAACACAAACGGTGGAGACATCAGGCCGAATATGCCGCATGGTATCAAAAATGGCCATTCCTGATATAATAAAATGTGGATGAAACTTGGTGAATCATGAAATAAAACAGCACGTTAAAATGGTGCCATAGTCCAACTCTATGCAACATAAGCTAGAAGTTAGAACAGTTACAGAAGTAGATAATAACAAATGAGTTTGATTGGGAACACTTGAAAGTACCTGCTGTAACTGACCCTCCTGGAGAGTTGACATACATGACAATATCCTGTTTAGTAGATTAAGGAGGTCAAAAGTTGGTTTAGGGAAAATATAGAAGCAATAATAAAAGGAAAACAAAAGGATGTAATGCAATCGTTTAGTAATAAAAACAGTGCAAAAATAAAATCTTATTGAGGATGCTCCTACAGACAAGTTACACGATTACTTGCTGTAACAATGCAAAGCTGCACGGTAAAAGTCAGAGAATCTCAGCATGCTAATTGTAATAGAAAGGTCGCTTTACTCTTTTTTTTCCTTATTATTACAAGGCAAGCTTTTTATCCCATTTGAGACGGAGCTGATCAAGGGTAAATCCTTGTAAGACATCATAATGAAAGAGCTTCAAATATACAAAAGATGCAGACCAAGAGAAAGAGGAGAAGGTGGAAATTCCACATCATTCCCTTAAATTTGTTCATCCATTGGCTACATATACAACTAGGGCTTTAGTAGGCTTGATCCATACTATATGTGACATGTCAGTCCGAGTATTCCAGGTCGGAAGCTACAAGGACTCCAAAAGTTGTCCAAGCAATGAAGCAGTAGGCAGAACATATGTGGTCAACGAAATCACAAAAGGATTAAACTGACAGAGAGCATAAATAATCATAAAGAAGGAATGCTTCGAGCAGAATCTCATTCAGATATATTCCACAATATCCGATACTTAAACTAAGACTATCCAATGTAAGAGGAGGAGGGATATAAATATATGGTCCAAAATATACCTTTGTTGGATCAACAGCGTCAAGATAGAGAAGCTGAGCAACTATAATATTCGCCATATCGTCATCAACTGCCCCACCACATCGTATGATCCTCTAAGATTCAACAACACAACAAACTAAATTTTAGCAAGTACAATTTTAGCAAGCACATCAAACTTTGCAGTCAAAACTGAACAAATAATAAGGAAAAAGAATCCATACAAATTGGAAGAGCTGGCTGATCACACTCATAAACCGCTCTTGCACCATTGGAGGTGGTCCTTGACCTTGGGCATAAGCAGGAAAATAGGGCGATGATGGAACTTGCAAGTCATCTCTGCAAATGTCGTATAACAAGCAAATGTTAAAGAAATAACTTCTTTCTATGATACACTTAAGAACTATAGCACAAGTAAGTCATTAATACAAGATTCCTAACAATTATGAGATTCAAAAGTCAACAGGACTGATTTTTTTCCCTCGCCATCTATGAAATATAGGCTCTTCATTTTCCTAGACATAAATGGGTATGTACAACCAGATGTTAAAAGAAAAAATCTATGATTCCTGAATCAGAAAAACGTGCTAAGACTTTAAGCATATCCATGTTAGATATTTATCTGAATTTGTTAAAGATATTCGAAAGACAATATAACACATCCTCTCTTAAAATTTCAATCAGAAATTGACTTAAGAGAATCACTTTCTTTTATTAAATATTTTGCTAGTTCAGGTTCTTCATGAAAAACAAACGAACAGTCAAATAGTAGTATATTAGGATCAGGAACGGGGATAGTGTGGAATTAAGAAATAAATTAAGGAGACCAAAAATTTAACGAGGTTCGGTCAATGTGACCTACACAAGCGGAAAGAAGCAAATTTACTATACCAACAAGAGTATAAAAGTAGAGTAAACATTGTAATTAATCCCCAGAGGCGAATTTAGAGGGGAAATTATGAGGCACGTGAACCCACGGTCTTTCCGAAAAAATAGATATTTTATGTATATATTTTCTAAAATTGTTATAATATTAACTGTTGGCACACATGCTTCAACAAGGTTGAATGATGCACATGACTGAAGATTGAGTTATTTTACCAAGAGGAATAGGGATCAATCCCATTTAATACATTTTTTCCTCCTTTTTTGGGTAGTGCACCCATGTACTAGAAATCCTAGATTCGCCTCTGCTAATCAAAAAATACCCCAAGAGAATAACCTCAAAAAAACACTCGCAAAGAAATCCCGCAAGTGTTTCCCTAAAACAATTCTCTCACAGAATACTCTTTATCACATAAAAAGACACTCTTAAAGTATTTCTTGCTCTCTTAATTGGTATGTCAAAATAAGAAGAATTGATCTCCTTTAATAGGAGTAAAATTAAACTCGGGTTCCAAGTTGTATAGAAACAAAAGGAAAGAAATGTCCAAATAATTTCTCCACTGCATGAACCATTCTTTGGCTCCCAGCAATATTGCCAGCAAAGAAGATTCCAACAAGCACATGCCTAATGCTAAGAATAGGATGGCTAGCGATGTCACTTCTATAAAAGCCAAAAGATGGCCACATTTGACATTACAAATTTTCACCTTTGCCTAATTTTGGCTGATATTGTAAATTTGCTCCAACCTCTTCGCAAAAACTCTTATAGACTATATCATTCTACATAAAAGTCAATCAAGTTCAAGCAGCTTGCCAATTGGAAGAGGCTTCATGAACATATTAGCAGAGTCGTCTCTAGTGTTTATCTTCTTAATAGAGACTTTTCCTTCGGCAATACCAAAGAGATTGAAGAGCCATCCAAAAGAATTATTTGGCGAAGGTCTTGGAGAGACTCAGTGTGAAAGATGTAAAACTAGTGAATACCTCTTTTGCTGCTCATTTGAAGTTGTCACTGCAATCAGACGAAGATGAAAGGCATATGGCACAAGAACCTTATTACATTGTACGCAATGGTCGTACACGTTCAGACACTTCACAAGAAGTAAGTATGCTAAGCTAATATATGGCTTGCCCTAAAAAAACATATGGTCGTGAAATGGATTTTCAAATATTTGTGAGGTACTTCAAACACATTTTTGGAGTTTGGGTCAAATACTAACACTCTGGTTCGTTTGGTAAACTTAGATTAGGCACGTGATCTTGACAAAATAAGATCACTAATCGGCTACGTATTATACATTGATGGTTGTGCTATCAATTGGAAAGTGAGAATACATCATCTAGTAGCTTTATCTACAACCTAAGCAAAATATATGGTAGCGACCAAGGCAATCAAAGAATGAGGGTCATATTTGCCGAATTCAGTTTACATCAGGGTGGCATTATAATTTTATGTGACAATAAAAGTATCATTCACTTGACAAAAGATCACATGTATTATGAGAGGACGGGGTATATTGATATGAAGTATCATTTCATCCGGGAAACCATTGCCGAAGAAAAAGTTATTGTTCATAAGATCAAAACTAGAGACATCATTGTTGACATGTTCACGAAGCCTCTTCTAGTGTGCTTGCACTTGATTGACATTTATGTAGAATGATTTGGCCAATAAGGATAGCTGCAGAGAGGGTGGAGCAAATTTACTATATCACCAAAATTAGGGTAATGCGGAGATTGTAATGTGGATATCTTTTGGCGTAACAGATAAGACAATATGATATTGCTTGCAATCCTATTTCTTGGAAATAGGCACGTGCCAATTGGAATATCCTTGGATGAGAATATTGCTTGGAGCTAAGAATGGTTCATGTGGTGGAGAATTTTTTTGAACATTTCTCTTTTTTAACACAACTTGGAGTCAAGTTTTGCTCCTATAAAAGGAGAGCAATTCTTCTTATTTTAACACAACAAGCAAGAAACACTTTACGAGTATCTTATTTTGCGAGAAAGTTATTTTAGGAAACACTTGTGTGAATTTCTTTGTGAGTTTTTCGAGGAGGTTATTCTCTCGAAGTATTTGGAATTAATTAGAGTATTTCTTCTAATTTTATACTCTCCTGTGTACTCTTATTGGTATAGTAAAGCAATTCATCTTCGCTTGTGGACGTAGGTCACATTGAGCGAGCTCATCTCTGCTTGTAGACGTAGGTTACACTAATGGAACAACGTTAATTCTATGTCTCCTTATTAATTTATTATTTTTATTTTCATAGGGATGTTTTGCTTAATTCTGCATTATCCTAGTTCCCGATCCTAACATAGTTCTTAATAACTTCTTAAATGAGAGAAAGAGAGTAGGCAAGCAGGCCTATGTTCTTCAGTATATCTTATCTTGATTCAACCCAAAAAAGGGTCATACACCAAGATTTCCCATTTTCTTCCCTTATTTACCTTGCCCAACAATAAAACAAACCATTATAAGAATAACCGAAAATTAGTGGTGGAAATTAAACAAATTATTCCCAACAAAATATATGAATAAAGGAAAATAGGGGAACCTTATAGACCAAATCCCAGTTGGTGAAGTAATTCCAGAATCCCAGTTGGCTCCAGAGTACACGGCCTTCACTGTACTCTTTCCCCGATTCTTCACCTTTAAATTCCTGGGCAAAATCAATAAAGCAAAACCATTAGAGAAAGTGTTGTCGTTATTCACATTTATATAAGGAAGCATATACGAACTCAGCTAAGTACCTGAACTGAAGGGTCTTAAAGGAGAGGGTGTTAGGGTAAGCTTCACGAATACTAGAGGAGTCAGAGGAAAAGTTGAATTTAGAGATAGAGGAAGTCGTGGCCACGAACGAATGGGCCATTTTTCTTGGACTTTTAGAGAGGGAAAGAGGGTATATTTGCCAAGTTCAGAGGAAGGAAAGGGTAGGTCTTTGAGCCAGACCTTTACCGGTTAACCATACCGGAGGTGCTCTTTTTTGCTCAAACGGGAATTTACAGAAAGTTTGAGCATATTGTTCGACCCAAAAATAGTTTAGTTAAATTTATATGCTTTTAATAAGGCTACTAGCTATTCGAATTAAAGTTTATTTGAATGAATCATAGAGTTAAGCTAAAGGAACAATAAATAAGACAATGAAAATAAATAAGCAAAAGAAAAAATAATCTTATTGAGCTTCCTAATGGTCCACAATGTTTGTAAATTATGGTCCATATTGCTTGTAAAGTATAAGAGAGATTGAATGTCTAGCCTAGCCGGAATATAATAGCTTTGAATAACGAGTAAGTTAAGAGAAAACTAAGTCCCAAGTAAAAGGCGGTGGGGATATTTATAACCTAAGTCTAACGTTTACATACTCATCTCACTTCTAGACGTAGCTTTAAGTGGTTAATAACTGTCAAGATACTCGCCGATTATGGGAGGAATATCAGGTGTTGTAGATATGAGTGGATCCTTAATATATAGGGGATGGTTGAGGACCAAGTCAAATCCCGAGCTATTACTTTACTGATGGATCTCTAGAACCTTCTTTGAGGCGCTTCACCAGGACATGGCTCTCGTCACCCCGAGAAGAAGTTACAAGATCAAAGACACTTCCTAGGGGGACAGAGTTTCGGTATCATTTTATTCCCGAGATAAAAAAAATATTCCAAGCAATATCGTGTCTTCATGCGATCTATCCACGTGTTAACGCAAATTTTACCAATACAGATAATCCCCCTATTATTCAGATAATTCTCAAGAAATGTGCGGAAGTGGTATGATCTTTAGCGTGTCGTAGAAGGATTTTCGGCAGGATTTACGACGCAATCGTCATTACTTATGAATCTAAAAAGACATCTAGCCAATTTCATTTAAAGTCCTGGACACGTGGCAGGTGTTAACGGGTTATGACCCCGCAACGATTACCAAGGTCATGATGACCATGCCTATAAGAACTGTCTTTTTTCTTTGTCCTTACTACCTTTACTCGAACTTCGTTTCTATAATTCTTCAAACTCTATATTGTACTTCTTAAGAAACCTTTAACTTCTTTACTTCTTATTTTTCCTCAAATTCCCATCACAACTTTTGGTGCCTTCTCCAAATGCTTTAGCTAATGTTCACGAAATAACCTCCACTAATAAGGTTGTCGTTGTTGCTCCTCTACCTGCGACCATTGCCACCATAGAGAATATGATAGTGGAAGAACTATTTGTTCTTACTAGAAGAATTAGGGGTAATAACCCCCACCCACCTACCCACGTCAGCGGGAGAGGGATCATTGGCCCCCGCTGATGAAAGCGAAGAGGTTCCCACCACCACATCTTGACAGTAATGGCATCAACCCCTGTTAGGAAGGACAGTGCTACCAAAGTTGTAGGCGGGGCCAAGAAGGAACAGAGCGAACCGATAACTTCGGAGATTCTTCTGAATATGATCCATCTTATTTGCCATGTTGGCTATAAGAGCACTACTCTAGAAAAGTGTAACGACCCAACCGGTCGTTTTGAGCTCGGGCGCGTCATTCAGCAGTTTGAGGCCATGAGCAGCTTCATCTCAGGTATATTGACTTGTGTGTATGGTCAGAATTAAAATTCAAGAAGTTTGGAGTCAAATTTAAATGAGAAATCTCATTTCCGAAGCTTAAAATTGAAGAAATGAACTAGTATTGGAATTTTGAGTAAACGACCTCGGAATTGGGATCTGAAGGTTCCAACAGGTTCGTATGATGATTTCGGACTTGGGCGTATGCCCGGATCGAATTTTGGATAACCCGGGAGCATTTTGGCACCTATTATGGAAGATAGCATTTTAGAAGAAATTGCATCAGTTTGGCTTAAAATGCATTTCAGTATTATTGATGTCCGTTTGGGATTCCGAGACTAGGAGTAGCTCCGTATGGTGATTCTGGATTTGGGAGCGCGATCGAAAGTGAATTCGGAGGTCCGTAAGTCATTTTGGAGCCGTTTGGCTAAAGATAGAAAATTGAAGGTTTTTGAGAAAATTTGACCGGAAGTGAAAATTTTGATATCAGACTCGAAATGCAAATCTTATGGTTCGGATAGCTTAGTTAGGTGATTTGGGACTTAGGAGTATGTCCGGAATAATTTTGTGATGACCGGTGTAGAATTAAGCTTGAATTGGCAAAGTTAGTATTTTGGCGAATTCCGGTTGATAGGTGAAATTTTGATCCAACGGTCGGAATGGAATTCCGAAAATTTTTATAGTTTCGTTATGTCATTTTTGGACTTGTGTACAAAATTTGAAGTCAA
>MU783821.1:13235-45505 GCA_026770625.1 Nicotiana glauca | reverse complement strand
TCATGACTTGTGACACCCCGATTTCGGGCTGAGTTGGGATGGTTTTCCTTGTTCTATCACGTTTTATTTCGCATTTAAGATTATATTGCTCTTGATTTAGACTTGTTCCTGCTAAGTAATTATAAAGAAATGTACTGTTTTGTTGATTGGCTGGCCTTGTCCTCACGAAATGCGCCATCACGACCGGGTTGGGATTTTGGGTCGTGACAAAAAGGCAATTAAAATATTTCTGCTAGCTTTACAAGAGAATCATTTTCTAAGTCTTGAGAGATTGTGCCTAGGAAAGTAAGGTTCAAGCTTTCCTTTTTAAAGCGGGTGAATCACCTACCTGAAGGGCTTCTTGTTCGCGTTCACCTACCCGTTAACCCTTGGATTTAAGTTGGTCATCGATTCGGTAATCAATGACCTTTTGTAACAACCCGATCGGTCATTTTGAGCATTTGCATTCCGTCGGTGGTTTGAGGCCTTGAGTGTATTCATATGATGTATTATGACTTACATGTATGGTCGATTTTGATTTTCGAGTGGTTTAGGATTAATATAGAAGAATGATTACCAATTTGGAAGCTTTAAGTTAGAAGAGTCGACCAAGTTTGATTTTTGTGTATATGAACTAGGATCGGAGTTGGAAGAGGTTTGGCCGCATCTACACGATCGTGGTCGCAGAAGCCAAGAAGGCTGGAGGTTGTTGTCCGTAGATGCAGAATTCTGGTCGCATTTGCGGGATCGCAAAAATGATGGTTGGGGCACAGAAGCGAGAAGGCAGGCTGGGGATTTAAATGCAGAGGCGTAATTTGCCTCGCTCCTGCGATGGCGTAGAGGAAAAAGGATGTCCGCAAGTGCGAGAGGTCGGATTTTTTTAGTGGTATCCACAGATGCTGGATTTTTATCAAAAAGTGACTCCGCATAAGTGAATGTTGGATCACATATGCAAACCTGCTGGGCAGAAGCTTTATATTCTAAGAATTGAGTTATTTTATCACATTTTGAGTTTAAGAGCTCAGATTTGGGCGATATTGGAGGGGATTATCACCATATGGATTGGAGATAAGTATTTTAAACTTGGATTTAATTATTATACATGATTCTATCTCTGATTTTGGCATTTGATTGATGAATCTAAAAATGAGAAATTAGAGGGTTTTGTTAAAACCTTTCTAAAATGAATAATTGGGTTTTGAACATTGATTCAGATAGGATTTGAGTGAAACTAGTATGATTGGACTTGTATTAGAATGGTTGTCAGAATGTGTGAGTTTTATCGAGTTTTGGGGTGCGGGCCCGAGTTTGCTTTTTAGTTGACTTTGAAAATTTGATTAAAGATTCGACTTTCATTGTTTGAGTTTGATTCCTATGACATTATTTGATATTTTTAGTTGCTTTTGACTAGTTTCAAGCCATTCGGAGGTCAACTTGTGTGGGATGGCATATCTGTAGTATCAATTTGGCTTGGTGCAGGTAAGTATCTCACCTAAACTTAGTTAAGGCACTAGTTGTAATGACCTGACCAGTCCTTTTTCTTCTAGATCCCCGTTTCCCTAATTAAGACTCGTTGTATGTATTTTTACTGTTTTATGACTTGCAGGGATGGTTGGTTTAGGTTTGGAAGGGTTCGAATTGAAATTGGAACACTAAGCTCCTTAATAGTAGCCTACGATTGAAAGTTTGATTTGAGTTGACATTTTGATTAAAAACCCTCGGAACTAAGATTTGAAGGTTCCAATAGATTTGTGTGATGATTTCAGACTTGGGTGTGTGTTCGGATTGGATTTCGGGTAATCCGGGAGTATTTTGGTGCTTAATGTGGAAAGTTGGTTCATTGAAGGTTTTCTATCTCTTCAAATTTAATTTGGAGTAGACTTTGGTGTTATCGAGGTCCGATTGGGATTCTGATCCTGGGAATAGGTTTGTATGATGATTTATGACTTGTACGCAAAGTTTGGTATCATTCCGAATAGTTTAAGCGCAATTCGGACGCGTTCGACGAAGTTTGAATGTTTGAAAGTTCAATGAAATGTTTTGAATGTCAATTCATAGTTTTGATGTTGTTTGACATGAATTGAGGCTTCAATAAAGTCCATATCATATTTTAGGATGTGTTAGAATGGTTGGATGGTGTCCCGCGGGGTCTCGGGTGCGAATCAGATCGAGTTTTGGACTTAAAGAACTGCTAAAGCTTAAGGTCGCACCTACAAGGTTTTGGTCGCATGTGCGATACCGCATAAGCTAACCCAGGGTCGCGGAAGCGGTTGGGGTTAAGGCTGGATGGATTCATAAGTGCGAGGGATTTACCGTACCTGCAGGCTCGCAGATGTAGGCAGAGGAGCATAGAAGCTAAATGGGGAGAGGGCGTGGCTTTTCGCAGGTGCAAAGGTTCAAGCGCAGGTGCGCTTCCGCGGGTGCAAATTTTGTCTCTGTAGAAGCGGAACCTGTGGGATGAAGACGCGTAGAAGTGAAGAAAATATGCAGAAGTAGACTCGCAGAATTAGAAGTGGATCATTGTCCGTATAAGTGAAAATACTGGGGGGTTGTTCACATATGCGATCTTTTGACCGCACCTGTGAGACCGCAGATGCGGTTGAGTGACCGTATTTGTGATGATCGCGGCAGAAGTGAGACATTTATTTCGGGACTTAGCCAATTTTTCCACATTTTCACTTGGTCTTGGGAGATTTTGAGAGTTTTTTTGCGGGGGATTCTCATCAACATCACAAGGTAAGTAAACTCCACCCATTTTTAAGTTAAATACGCAAATTATAGGTAGATTAAACATGGGAAATTAGTGAAACATGTGGGATTGTTTGGAGAACCTAGGTTTTAAGTAAAAAATTTATTTGATCATGGATTTGGTTGTGGAAATTGGAATGAATTATATATTTGAGTTCGGCAGGTCATGGGTAATATTTATACTAAAAGATTTCTGGAATCCGGGCACGTTGACTTGGGATGAATTTTAGAAATCTTCCAAATTAGGTTGGGTAATTACTCTAACATCTAAATTATGAACTTTTGAGCATATATTTATTAGTTTATACTACTTTTGGTTA
The DNA here is from genome assembly GCA_026770625.1 of Nicotiana glauca. Taxonomy (NCBI): domain Eukaryota; kingdom Viridiplantae; phylum Streptophyta; class Magnoliopsida; order Solanales; family Solanaceae; genus Nicotiana; species Nicotiana glauca. The sequence goes on along the minus strand of MU783821.1, from coordinate 42,458 downwards.
GTTTTGGAGTCCTCGACATCGTTTGAGGAGTTCTAGTGAGGTTGAAAAGCCGGATTGAGGACGTGGAACTGAGGTAAGTCTGTTGCTTAACCTTGTAAGAGTGAACTTATCCCCTTAGGTATATTAATTGTTGTGTGCTACTTGTTGTGGGGAGCTACGTACGCATGAGGTGATGATAGTCCGTACGTATCTATATTCATGATTTGTTCGGGTCGACCTAGATTCACATCAAGCTTTAATTATGCTACTTTATGCCTATCATGTGTATTAATTATCTTAATTAGGACTGATATTGAGGATTTTAATTAAAGACATCGACATAGTCTCTTACATTAGCATAGTTGGGAAATATTTGATAAACGATATATCCTTGTCTTCTTGTCCGCATGTGTTTTCGCGAGCGAGGTAAATATTATGGGATCGGAATGTTCGCCTCGGCAATGAGGTAAACTACTCTTATGGGATCAGGTTGTTCACTTAGACATGATGGTAACACTACTCATATGGGATCGGGTTGTTCGTCTCGGTAGGTTGGTAACACTATTTTTATAGGATCGAGCCGCTCGCCTCAGCAGTATCGAGTACCACTATTCCTATGGGATCGATCTGTTCACCTCGACAACTTTGTGCTTAATAATTGGAATTGGATTTGGTCTGGTAACCATTGAGTTAACACCTTCACGAATGGTTATGATATGTTTAGCAATTTGATATAGACTCATGTGTGGAATTACTATAGTGATAGGTTTTCAATATCTTTGCCTGGTATTTTGATGATCCAACAAACTTTATGTCAAAGAACCAGATAGGGAACCTGACTCACTTGGACTATACTGTATTTAACGAATTCCAGCCAAATGTGAACTGCTACAGCTTCAGGAGCTAGGAAACTATACAAGGTCCTGCTACCCTTGTGGTTCCCTCATAGCAGTACAAAGTCAGTTGGACACAACTGGAAACGAAGTGACTGCCTGCACTGTTTCTGCCACACTGCATTATTTCCAGCGCCCACTCATTCCTGACCAACTAAAGTGCTCACATCATTTCAAGTGATGTAATCAAGGTGTACCAACATGAGTTTATATTGTAACATCACTTGAAGGTTTCAGTTTCTCATTCAAGCTTCTTGCCAAAACAGAGAAATCAATCCTCACGAGCTTGAAGAACAAAGTTGAACGCAAATCTGGACAAGTTCCTAAAGTTAGCTTGTTGTTGTCCTAGTTGAGTTGTAACTTTGTGAGTGTACTTATTGTATCTCCTAAATTGCTTGGCTAGAAGCGTTGATTAGGAATCCTCTTTTAAATCCGTAAACTCCTTGAGTTTATGTTGTGACTAGGTTTAGTCATAAGCAAAAGACTTTGTAATTGTAGAGTGGCAAAGTGGTTTGTGGTGAGAGCATCACAAGTTAGTAAAAGTCTTTGTAACTAGGAAGTCACAAAGTGGCTTGTGGTAAGAGTACCACAAGTTAGTTGAGTAAATTCTTTGTAATGGAGTCATTACAAAGTGGCTTGTAATAGGTTTTTATAAGTCAGTGAAGTTAAAAGCCTACAGGTGTAGCTCTTGGTTTTTTGATTCCCTTGTGTAGGATTTTTCGACGTAAAAATCCTTTGCCTTATTTACGTACATTTTTATTAGCATTCTCAGCAGAATCTCGTAGAGGACCAGGTACTATACTGTTTGGTGGACTCACACAAACTAATAATTGGTAGCAGAACAGGTTCCTCCTATCAGGCTAACACCTAGGAAGGATCCTCATGGCTGCTCCACCAAATTTTGAAGAAGGTCAATCTACATACCGACCTCCCAGGTTCAATGGACAATACTGTGGGTGGTGGAAAACAAGAATGCACGATTTCATCATGGCTTAGGATTGTGAGTTATGGGATATCATATGTGATGGTCCTTATATTCCAACCAAAGTACTGGAGGGACTTCCATGTTCAATGGCAAAAACCAGCAAAGAGTACACTGAAGCAGACAAGAAAGCTATGGAGAAGAACTTTCATGCCAAAAAATTCTAGTATGTGGAATAGGACCTGAAGAGTACAACATAATCTCCATTTGCGACACTGCCAAGGAGATATGGGAAGCTTTGCAAATAGCTCATGAGGGAACTACACAATTAAAATAGTCTAAGATTGATATGCTCACCACCGAGTATGAACTCTTCAAAATGAGGGACGATGAATCCATTCAAGATATGCACACAAGATTCACTTCCATCATAAATGAGTTACACTCACTTGGTGAAACTATTCCTAGGAACAAGCTAGTGATGAAAATCCTTAGCATTCTGCCTAGCTCTTAGGAAAGCAAAGTGAATGCTATTACTGAATCAAAGGACTTACAGTATCTAACCATAGAAGAGATGATCGGAAACTTGAAGACCTACGAGTTGAAGAGTAAGATAGACAGTGAAAGAAGAGAACCAAAGAAGGAAAAGAATCTGGTACTTAAAGCTGAAAACAATGATTCAAGTGAGGAAGACAGTGACATGGCTTACTTAACCAAAAGATTTCAGAAGATGGTCAGAAGAAATGAAGAAATGCTAAAAAAAGGACAGCACTAACAGACCAAAAAACTATGATCTTTTTTACAAGTGTGGAAAGCCTGGACACTTCATGAAATATTGTCCTCTCTTGAAGCAAGAATTATCCAAGAACCACCATGAGAAGAAAGCTAAGACGAACCCAGTTCCTTTCAAGGACTTCAAGAGAAAAAAATCTGCTAGCAAAATGATGAGACAAGCTCTTGCAGCATGGGGGGATTCCTCTAGTGAGTCTGAAGATGAACCTGATACTGGTGATAGTTCCATGATGGCAGTTGAAGGCGAGGAAATTGGATATAACTCAACTTTTGCTTTGATGGCTCAATTAGATGATGTTGAAGACGATGGCAACAAAGAGGTAAATTTCAGGGATGTTCGGACAAATGTGAAATCCTACTCTCCAAAAAAAAAACTCATGTCTTTAGCTAATGTATTAATTAATGCTTTTCATAGTCTTGTGGAGGATAGGGATTCTTTGACCTTAAAATTAGGAGAATCTGAACAAACTAGAGATGGCTTAGTGGCTGTAGTTACTGACCATAAGAAAACCATTGAAAATCTCAAAAAAGAAAAGGATGATCTTTTGGCAGAAATTACAGACCTAAGGGAAACAATAGTGAAACCATGGACTAAGTCAAAACCTAAAAATTCTAAAAAGGGAAAGGAGATAGTCAATGAGGAACACATTAGGCTTGAAAATGAGGTGAAAGTTATGAGAACTAGGATGTGTGCTGAAATTGAGAAAAACGAGCAACTCCAAACTAATATGTAAAGAGTAAAGAATTATATTGAAAATTCCCTAAAGTGGACCTGGTCCTCAGAAGCTACCACTGCCATGCCTACTAATGATTGTGAAAACAAACAGGGAATAAGGTTCCAAAGGGAGAGAACTCCTTACAACCCTCACAGCGAGTACGTCGCTGTCTCTAATAGCTGGCCTTGTACCCAATGTGGGAACATTGGGCACTTCAAAGAAGATTTCCAGGCCAAGAATCAATCGATTCAGAAAAACAAAGTGTTTGCTGAAAAGGTGACTATAAAAGAGGGACCAGGTTCCACTCACAAAAAATGCACATTACCTGCATGGATTAAGAGAACTCTTATTCATCCTCTTGCCTACTACAAGGGACCCAAACTTGCTTGGGTTCCTAAAACTAACTCTTAATTTCTTGTGCAGGGAATAGTAAAAGGTAGCAGTCAACAGTGGTTCATGGATAGTGGGTGTTCAAAGCACATGACTGGGAACACCATGGATTTTCTTTCACTAAAATCCCTACAAGGAGGGAGTGTATCCTTTGGCAATGGAAAAAAGGGGTACATTCTTGGAGTTGGAAAAGTCGGGAAGTCACTCACTCATTTTATTAAAATGTGTACTATGTCAATGGCCTTAAATACAGTCTCTTGAGTGTCTCTCAAATCTGTGATAAAGGAGCAAGGTGGAATTCTTGTCCAAAATATGTACAATCACCGATCTTGTGACTGGTGAAGTAGTACTTGTGGCCAAAAGATACACGAACATCTATGTTGCTAGTTTTGAGTCCTTACAGAGTGGTGATCTGAGTTGTCTGAAAGGTGTTGATGATGATGATGAACTATGGCACAGAAGACTGGCCATGCAAGTTTCTCTCTTCTGAACAAACTAATTTAGAAGGACCTGGTCCATGGCCTGCCTATGTCAAAATTCAAGATGCAAAAGGCCTGTGATGCCTGTGCTAGAGGAAAACATGTGAAGTCCTCTTTTAAGTCTAAAAGAGATGTGATCACCTCAAAGCCACTAGAACTTCTGCATATGGATCTATGTGGACCTATGAGAGTGCAAAGCAGAAGAGGAAAAAGATACATTTTTGTGATAGTGGATGACTACTCCAGATTCACATGGACTCTGTTTCTCAAAACCAAAGATGAAACTGTTGAGGTATTTGTTGCCTTTGTGAAGAAAATCCAGGTGAAGATGGAGTCCAGAGTCGCCTGTATTAAATCAGATCATGGGACAAAATTTGACAATGTCAAATGTTATGAATTCTGCAATGAAAATGGCATCACTCACAACTTCTCAGCTCCCAGAACTCCCCCAACAAAATGGAGTAGTCGAAAGGAAGAATAGAACTCTGGAAGAGATAGCATGAACAATGTTGATCGATAGTGGAATTGCAAAAAACTTCTAGGATGAAGCTGTCAACACTGCCTGCTACTTGGTGAACAGGTGCATGATCAGATCACTTCTGAACAAAACCCCCTATGAATTGTTGAATGGAAGGAAACCCAAGTTGACTCACCTATGAACATTTGGGTGCAAATGCTATGTTCTCAACAATGGAAAGGATCAGCTTGGTAAATTCGATGCCAAGAGTAATAAAGGAATATTTCTAGGATATTCTTCTCAAAGCAAGGCTTACAAGATATATAACAAGCGGACTCAATGTGTTGAGGAAAGTGTTCATGTTATTTTTGATGAGTCTTACGCATCTTGTGAGAAGAGTGCTGAGGAAGATCAAGATGGAGAACCCTTACTAGTCCCTGGTGAAGTCATTAATATGACAAATGGAAAGACAAATATGATGAGTCAAGTAAAGGATCTAAATGAAGACAATACTGCCCCATCTTCAATAGAACCAAACACTTCAATTACAACCACTGAATCTAAAGAAAGAGTGGTTGATGCAGTTCAGGGAACTCCACTAGCACCTGAGATAAGGACAGAGGAAAATCAACCAAACATACCCTCTTCCTCTTAGAATGAACCTCAGACGTCTAATTGGAGACACTAAAGCTCTCATCCAATGGACAACATTATTACTCCTCTATATTCCAGAGTACAAACCAGGTCAAGAGCCAGAAATTCACTTGCCTTCTCAGCCTTTCTCTTCCAGATAGAACACAAAAATATCAAGGAAGCCTTGAAAGATGCAGATTGTATTACAGCCATGTAAGACGAGCTACATCAGTCTGAGAGAAATAATGTGTGGCACCTGGTACCTAGACCCTCATATCGAACCATTATAGGAACCAGGTGGGTAATCATAAACAAGGTCGATGAACATGGAATTACTACAAGGAACAAGGCTAGGCTAGTGGTCCAAGGCTACAATCAGGAAGAAGGGATTGACTATGATGAAACATTTTCTCTAGTGGCTCGCATGGAAGCTATTAGAATTCTAATCGCTTTTGCATCTCATATGGAATTCACCTTGTTCCAAATGGATGTCAAGAGTGCATTTTGGAATAGACTCCTTAAGGAAGAAGTCTATGTGAAGCAACCTCCAGGGTTTGAATGTCATGAGCACCCTGAATATGTGTTTAAACTAGACAAAGCTTTGTACGGGCTAAAACAGGCTCCTCGAGCTTGGTATGAAAGGTAGTTAAAGTTCCTCTTGGAAAATGGCTTTAGAAAAGGGAAAATTGACAACACTCTTTTCTTAAATAAATGGGGAAGGAATCTGCTCATTGTTTAGAGAAATAGGGAAGGAATCTGCTCATTGTTTAGGTCTATGTTGGTGATATCATTTTTGGATCAACAGTTGATTCTCTGTGTGAAGAATTTGTAAAACTCATGGGAAGTGAATTTGAAATGAACATGATGGGGGAACTGAACTTCTTCTTGGGTCTTCAAGTAAAACAGTCCCCAAAGGGTATATCCATTTGTCAGCAAAAATACATCAGGGAGCTCTTGAAGAGGTTTGACATGGAAGCATCAAAGGTGATAGACAATCCCATTGCTACTGCCACTCGACTGGATATGGATGAAACTGGATCTCCTGTGAATCAAACCATGTATAGATGCATTATTAGGTCTCTCTTCTATCTCACTTCCAGCATACCTGATTTGTTTCTAGTGTGGGGCTGTGTGCAAGGTTTCAATCAAATCCCAAGGAATCTCACTTGAAGGCTGCCAAAAGAATACTTAGATATCTTAAAGGAACATATGACCTGGTGCTGTATTATCCCTCAGGTGACAGTTTTAATCTCATTGGTTATGCTTATGCAGGTTATCTTGTGGACAGGAAAAGCACTTCTGGAATGGCTCACTTCTTAGTTTCATGTCTTATCTTTTGGGGCACAAGGAAGCAAAAATTTAGTCGCTCTTTCAACAGCTGAAGCTGAATATGTAGCCGCAAGATCCTGTTGTGCTCAACTTTTATGGATCAAGCAGCAACTGGAGGACTTTAGGGTACTCACTTAGAGTGTTCCCCTTCTATGTGACAATACCAGTGCATAATCCAGTTCAACACAAAAGGACAAAACATACTGATATGAGGCATCACTTTCTGAGGGATATATGGAGAAAGGGATGATATGTATGAAGTTCTGCAGCACAGAAGATCAAATTGCAGACATTTTCACCAAGACATTAAGTAGGGAGCAGTTTGAAAGAAACAAAGTGAAGTTGGGGCTTTTAAAGCCCAATTGAGAACCTGATTCCTTTTTATCTGGCTATGAAAATCACCTTCAAGAAATAACTGGCTAAAAGTGTTTTCTGGTCATGTCTAACTCACTTTAATACCATTGCAGGTAAACACACATGATGAATATAGAAGTTGTAGATGCAGTGCATGAATGATAAAAGAGGATTGATTTTTCCAAATAAAAGGTCAAGAACCTGGTTCTTGTACCAAAGGTTAGTAGTTATGGGCATCATTTAATACACGTCTTAAAAAGGGTACAAAACACAACTACCATGTCATTCAACTTTTCAGATCCTGCTGTCATGTCTCTTCACTTCAAATTATTCTATCCCCCTCTGAAACATTTCACTTCTCCATGCCCAACCGTCGTTTCAGAACCGGTTCCTATTTCTCTATCTTCATAATTATCCTCCCCTCATAAAAACCCTTTTTCTGTTCTCCCTAACTATAAGTCCTCCATCAGAATTTCCTAAAAGCATCTTCACACTAATTTTTCAATGGCTGAGACAAACTCTGACCTCCCTGCCTCGATCGTACCTACTACTGATAAACTTATGGAGACTTTCGCTCTTACTGAGCCTTCCTTACCCACTCATACTCTTCCTACTGAAGTCACACCTCTCCTAATTTTCCCATCTCTCTCTTTTTCATAAATCCCTAAAATTGTTGCTCCGTTCCCTCCATCTTCTGAGGCTCCCACCAATCGAAGACCAAGTGGAGAACATGGTCAAAACCCTGAGGTCACAGAAAGTTCTGCCATCGTTGCTACCGATTTCGTGGTGGCAGTAGTACCATTTGAAGAAGAGAAAAATGTTTTAACCACTTGTGGTGTTTGCTAATGGTGTACTTTATGAGATAATCTCTCAAAAAAATGAGGTACAAGGTGTGAGGGATGAAGGGGCCATTGTAATTGTTGAAGGGGATACACTAGCAGATACTACTGGGCCATCACATGAGGAACCTGATCCCTTTCTGGAGGACCCAGGTCAGGGCTCTCATTCCTAGGATAGTTTTGTTCCTGCATTCGCTGTTGTGCCCTTAGAAATACAAGTACCTGAAATGAGATCAAGTGATGAGGAGGCCTAGATAATGTGGCTCTAGATGCGTTCATAGTTAAGCGGAAGGTTGTGTCCACTCCTGAGTCTAAAACCAAATGACCTACTACCAGGTTTCAAGCTAAAGTGGCCTACGATTCAGCCCTTCAAAAGAGCAAGAAAAGTAGTAATAAGAAAAGGAAAAAGTTGGTAAAAGACAGTGTACCTATAAGTAATGTTGTGATCCCTGTAGTAGAAGCGGAAGAGGAAACCCCAGATGAACCTGGTTCGCTGGTTAGACGGTCTTCGAAAAAGAAGAAACTTGTTTCAATAGAGAGGGGTCAACCTCTAGGTCCAAGTTGAAGAAGGTGATGAGTGAGTTCTCGATGTCTGATGAGGATGTGTTAGTTAAATCCAATGGAAAGGGAAAATTGAGTGGTAAGAAGTCCGACAAATGCAAGTCTAAAATTTTTGAAGAACCTGGTTCTATGAAGAGAATGAGAAGTGAAGTCAGCCTTGGCTCTGAATACCTGAGGCATCAAAAAGTGCTGCTGGGTCGTACATTTGACCCATCAATCTCTGAGATGGCTGGTATGCGCCAAATTTTGGAAATGGTCGAGTTTCAATGCTGGGCACATTTATTCTAAATAGATGCACCTAAGGTATATTAGGAGGAGGTACAAAGCTTCTTTGTTAGCCTCTTTCCAGTTGAGACTGACCACATTTGTGCTTTGGTCAATGGAGTGGACATCGTGCTTGATGTAAAGCTGCTTGGAGAAATTCTTAAAGTTCCTACAGCTGCTGTGTCCAGTGTAAAAGATGTGTGTCAATTTAACTTTAGAAATACTGTGGTAAAAGACACTGCAAACTAGAAAGGGTACCGGATCCATAAGAAAGCGCTACTCCATGTCTATTATTTGTTGTTTGAATTGGTTAACAAAGCTCTATTGCCTCGAGCTGAGAGGAGGTTAGTGACTTCTAAGTTTGACGTGTTCTTGATGGAGCAACATGACAGTTTTACTCTTGTGATTCTGCCTGCTATTATGATTAAACATATGCAAAAGGTTGCCACCTTCAAAGATGCTAATCATGGCCTTACCTACGGGTTCCTGCTTACTCAAGTGTTTAAATTCTTTGAAGTACCACTGGGGAAAGGGAATGTGGGGACTAAGAAGCAGACTTTCTCACAGACAACTTTGGAAGAATGCGAGTGCATAGAAAATAATGGGGGGATAAGAAGTACATCAACCGTCTCACAACTTATTAATGCTCAGAACACTGCAACTGAGGAAATTCGTCGGTTGAAGGCCAGGAATGATATCTTGGAAGGCCAGCAAGCCCAATGGGTTCTAGTGTCAAATGATGAAGTAGCTCGTTTGACAAAGGAGAATGTTGATCTCAGGGGGAAAGTATAGAACCTGAAGGCAGAACTGCTCAATGAGCAAAAGTCGGGAAATGCCCGAATAGACCTTGTTCTACAAACACTTGTTGCAGCTTCCAAGCCCTTTACTCCTAGTGCCCCTTAAGTACCCCTTCAGTGACCAGTTTCTGGAAATGTTCTTTAAGTTTTTTTTTGTTGTGTTGGCAAATGTTTTTGTTTCTTTTTTTTTTGTGTGTGGTTGGGATGAAACACTACTGCTCCCATTCTAACAGTCCAATGTTTCCTTTTGCCTTTTTAAGCAAAGGCATATTAAAAGTTTTTTTAATATCAACTCTATCCTCTTTTATTATATCAGTGCTTTCCTTCTGTGTATCTATACTGTATTATGTTTGCGTGCACATATGTGGCATGGGTTATCTTAGCTGGACTTCTTTGTGCTGTTCTTCTATTTTTTTTAATGATGCCAAAAGAGGGGAAATAATAGTATGATGACCATCAACTCAAGGGGAACACGTGTGTACGAAAGGGCATAGAGTTAGGGGGAAAGGGCATAGAGTCAGGGGGAACCTGTGTTCTCCTGTTACTTAATCTGGTTCTTTGAGCTCTCTAATTCCTCGTTTTCAATATTATGTTTGTCATCATCAAAAAGGGGGAAATTGATAGGTTTTTAATATCTTTGCCTGGTATTTTGATGATCTAACAAACTTTATGTCAAAGAACCAGATAGTGAACCGGACTCACTTGGACTATACTGTATTTAACGGATTCCAGCTAAATGTAAACTGCTACAACTTCAGGATCTAGGAAACTATACAAGGACCTGCTACCCTTGTGGTTCCCTCACAGCAGTACAAAGTCAGTTGGACACAGCTGGAAATGAAGTGACTACCTGCACTGTTTCTATCACACTGCACTATTCCAGTGCCCACTTATTCCTGACCAACTAAAGTGCTCACCTCATTTCAAATGATGTAATCAAGGTGTACCAACATGAGTTTATATTGCAACATCACTTGAAGGTTTTAGTTTCTCATTCAAGCTTCTTGCCCAAACAGAGAAATCAATTCTCACGAGCTTGAAGAACAAAGTTGAACGCAACTACAGACCAGTTCCTAAAGTTAGCTTGTTGTTGTCCTAGTTGAGTTGTAACTTTATGATTATACTTATTGTATCTCCTAAATTTCTTAGCTAGAAGCGTTGATTAGGAATCCTCTTGTAAATCCGTAAACTCCTTGAGTTTATGTTGTGACTAGGTTTAGTCATAAGCAAAAGCCTTTGTAACTGTAGAGTGACAAAGTGGCTTGTGGTGAGAGCATCACAAGTTAGTAAAAGTCTTTATAACTAGGAAGTCACAAAGTGGCTCGTGGTAAGACTACCACAAGTTAGTTGAGTAAATTCTTTGTAATTGAGTCATTACAAAGTGTCTTGTAATAGGTTTTTACAAGTTAGTGAATTTAAAAGCCTACAGGTGTAGGTCGTGGTTTCTTGATCCCCTTGTGTGGGAATTTTGCACGTAAAAATCCTCTGCCTTATTTATGTACAGTTTTATTAGCATTCTTAGTAGAATCTCGTAGAGGACCGGGTATTCTACTGTTTAGTGGACTCATACAAACTAAAATGTAGTTACTTCTATTTTCTTTGATGCTACTTGTTGTACTCTCACCGTGGATACTTTATGTATTTATATTATTGTTTGACCTCTAGTAAGTGTCAAGTCGACCCCTCATCACTACTTCTTCATGGTTAGACTAGATACGTACTGTATACATACTATTTTCGTAGCCACGCTATACTTCAGCATTGAATGTGCAGGTACTGAGATAGGTACTACAAGTAATTATGCGAGCGCGTAGCCGAACATCTACGGATACTTAGTGGTGAGCTACTTGCCTTGCTACGATCTGCAGCTCCGGAGTCTCCATCTACCTTGTTTATTGTTTCTGTTTGTCACCTTCAGAAAGTAGTTGTATTAGTTTTGTATATTCTCTATATTTCTCATGCACTTATGGTGCCGGGTTTTGTAGATCAGGTCTACCGATCCTGTGTGGTCACTTTTTGTGGATTTGAGACCAGAGAGGATCTCCTATTGCTCGATATATTGAATTTGAGGTTATCTTTGGCATGGACTAGTTGTCCTCATACCATGCCATTCTTGATTGCCATGCCAAGACTGTTACCTTGGCGATGCCTGAGTTGCCTTGATTAGAGTGGAGAGGTTCGTATATTGGTTCTTCTAGCTGTCGCGCACCCTTTTTCCTCGCGGAGTCCAGGTTTCGACATTCATTGGGAACAACTCGTGTCCTTTTAGGAATTGGGTTTTTGAAGAGTCGCCACCTAACGGATTAAGGTGCGTTAGGGCACCTAGAGCAATTAACTCATATAACTAGTTTGCATTTCTAGAGATTAGGGCAAGGGCTCGAAATAACTTTGAGGGGGAGGTGTGAGGCACCCATTGCGGTCCACAACGGTGGGTCCCGGCCTAACTCAGTTATGTGAATTAGTCATTTAACAGGTAAGCAGTCTAAGCACATATTTGCAAATAAAGGAAGTTTAGGTAGTCTGGGCACACATATGTAAATAAAGGAAGTTTAGGCAGTATAGGCACACATATGTAAATAAAGGAAGGGAAGTCCTAAGTTGGTTAGCCTATAGGATCACATCTGTACACATCCCGGTAAGCCTTCCTCAAATAGAGGGGTTACACGTGGCATTAGCGCACATGTCATCATATCCTTTGACTACCCATTTCCCTCCCCTTAGCAGTTATATAAGAGATTTTTAATTAATGAACTCTAAGTGTGCTTTACCTGTCCCTTCCTTGTGGTCCTGGAGATGTTTAGGATCTCTAAATTTAGGCAGTTCTAGACTTTCTTAAGGTGTCTAAAGGGTAAAATATAAGCGACAACAAAGAACATATAGGACTATCAAATAGAGAAATAGTTAAGGGGACTCATATTTACCTCAACATATAAACAAATAAGTAACACGTCTTAAACACAAATTTCAGGTAATTTCAGAGAAGTCCCAGAACAGGGTATCTAAATGAGCATCACAAACATAGAATATGCAGCATTGTTTTAAAGCGAGGTGATATAAACCTAATCAGTTTGCCTACTGATTTTAAAACCTGTTGAACCTGGGCAGTTTCACACATAAACAGAGCATAATTTCATAGTTTTATAAGACCATTTAATTACCTAAGACTTGCCTAGCCTTGGGCCTATAATACCCTATAAACACGCAATTGTAATTCTGGGGATTAGTTAAAACAGCTTGAGTTTTATTAAATCCTATAGGCATGCTGGTGTAGGTGTTGATTGTTACAAGAGTTGATTTCATGCGCATTTATACTAGAACACGATGTCTATGTGTTGGGGTTGTTTTAAAACCTCTTTATAGACATGATTCAAAACATATGCAAATACAATCCTAAAGCAGGATGTCTAATACACAGAGAGAGATGGTCATTTAATTAAGCGTGATTACAACAGTAGCTTAATGACAGGATTTCCAGGTGATGACAACTTATGCAGAATCGGAAATGAAGTGATGAACTATAACATGTTTTCTAATATGCAAAAGCAGTAAACGTGAGTATCCTAAGGCACGATTTCTAATGCAAATAACAGAGACCTATGACATGTTTCTAATGCAAGTAACATAGCATATAGACCTAAAACATGATTCCTATTGCAGATAAGCACAACATAATCCTAAATCATGATTTCTATTGCAAATCATCATAATATAAACCTAAAGCAAGATTTCTACCTAGTTTCCCCACAAGAATCATATATGAACCCTCCCCTTTTTACTAATTACCCTAATATCTATTTACAAGAAATTATTATTACAGACCAATAGTGAATGAATTACATAAATGTAAACTATGATATAGGGATCATGAATCAGGCCCAAGATAAATCTGGGAGTGCCAGACCTTTAGAACAATCTCAGATGCCAAGAATCTCATAGCCAATAGTATGTCCTGGTATGTCAAAGTTCCCTAAGGACCTCAGGGATCCCGAGAAGTGCTCACAGCAAGACCTTTCTTAAAATAGAGAACTTGTTATGCACAGTGTGGAAGGGCCAGCCCTGGTGTGCCAGAGTTTATAGGAATCTCAAGGATCCCTAAGTAGCACACACACCAGAGGGGAAGAACTTAATAGTCTAAGAGTAGAGTGAGAGGGCTTTCCATAGTATTGAGAGACTTAGTAAAAACAATATAGAGATAACTTTTAGGAGCGAAAAGATTTTCAGGAACAGAAATAGTTTAAGAAAATACTAAGAGAGAAAAATAGTTCTCAAATCAGTTATGAGAAGAGAAAGGATACAATCACACAGACTTAGAATACTTAGAATCACAACCATTTAACAGACAATTTACACACAAGGGTGAAGGGGGTCAGGAACATATAGAGTTCATATCAAGATACATGAAGGGGGAGGCATATAGACAACAAATGCATAGAACACTTAGGAGTCTATTGATTGCAAACAGGGGTGCATTGGACAAGATTATATATACAATTAGGGTCAATCAAGTTCATTAGGAGGCTAAGTTGCTAACATGATCACACCAATTTGAAGGGAGTAATCAAAGACTAATAAACATGTTGGCAAAGTATTAAACAAACGATTAAGACTTAGACATGCTGATTACACACTTGAACGAAAGAGGACAGAATTTAGACTTGCTTAATAAAGCAGTAAACAGGAAGACAAATTGAACACATAGCCAATTAAACTAGTGCGGGAATGGAACACATAGAGTTTGAGTTTCAGAATTGAACTAGGGACATACCAGTTAAAGAAGCAAAGTGCAGAATGTAAAGCAAGTATAGTTCCACTATCTAGCCTTGGCTTTCAGCCGGCTAGACCAACAATTAGCACAAGTAGCAGAGAAAGAAAAGAGAGTTTGACTCTGTGTGTGTGTGTTCTGAACTTAGTTCGTCTTGAGAGGTAAAAATAAGAGTGTATATATAGTCGTTTAAGAGCAGAGGAAATAAGGTAAAAGGAATCAACATCCATTCAATTAAGGAAATCACAAAATCTAATCGCATAATGGAGTTCATAATAGACCCCTTAATTAGGGGTAATTGATCAAACGGTAATAACAGGGGTCTAATTAAGGAAAGAATCTCAATCATACCATGTAAAGGAATCGGTAATATCCATAATTGTACGAGCAATCAAATAAGGTAGGGATGACCAATTAAGGTCGCAAATAAGGAAACAAGCAAGAATTAAGCACACGAATCTCTAACAGAGTAAATCAATCAGCCAAACTTTCAAAATAATATCGATTTCTGGAAAGAAATATCAACTTCCATAAATGGGAAAATGGACTAAGTAAAACTTCACAGAAATATGGAAATTAGTCAAAAAATACATATTCTAGCCCTAATAGAGACTAATTATGACAAAACCACAAAATAATGGATTCAACAAAGAAACAAATGTTTAGGTCCAAAAAATAGAGCAAAGTAATATGACTGGTAACACAGAAATTACCCAAAATTGGAGCAAAGGTTAGAAAATCAGAGAATCAACTATGGTTTAAGTGTGTTTGCACAAATCGGTCATGGCGATGAAAAATAACTAATCAAACACTTTAGGAGTCACAAAACCTTTGAAAACAACTTGGGACGAACCCTAGTTTTAGGAAAAAGGTGAAATAATCAGTTAAAACCAGATATTTTCAAAGAAAACATGTAATAGTGCTCGATTCATCTCAGATCCATACATATTTGAGAAGGATCGATAATATCAGACTAGGGTTTTTCATGAAAGTAATAGAGGTGAGAGAATAGGCCAAGAGACCACAGATTCGTAGCAAAACAAGAGGAAAATCTTACTCACAGTCGAGAAAATAGCCCGAGACAGTCTAGTAAGCAAAGTGTCAAACCAAAATCGCTTGGGTTCCTCGAGATCGTCTCAAGGATCTAAGAAGTCAAGGAGACATGGTGCGTAGAAGGTCAGGACCGATCGTAGAAGACATGAAAACATCACAGGATTGAGATACAAGTCGGTGACGGTGTTTTAGAACTAGGGTTCTGTCGAGAGAGTTAAGAGAAGAGGGAAGGGGTGACGGTGGGTGAGAGGAGTGAATGAGAGGGGTTTGGGGGGTGATCACGCCCAACTATGCCTTACAAAAAGGACTAAGCGAACGTTGCAAATATAACCTGAGTATTTAAGCCCAGAGTTGAATCCATAGAGAATTAACCTATCAATTACTTTTGTCGGACGTACTAAATTCTTTAGAATCAACTTCCCCAAACGTTGTAAACAATAGTTGATGGCATTTCTAATAACTAAGATTGAAAATAAATAAACAACTATAAACTAAATATGCTTGGGTTGTAAACAATAATGAGAAGGTTCTAAGGTAGTGATTTCCCATATTGATGGACTACCTTCCTGTTATGTTTCATATAGATTCACCAAAACATCTCTATCAATTATGAGCACTCTTTTTACCATAAATCTCTCCCGAGTAATCGCGATAATTTACTAGACGCACTCTCCCGAGTTATGCCAGCTGACTTTGTTTATTATAGCTCACTTTAGATTACACCCAAGGCTTCGTTATCCCTCATCCCGCCTTTAAACCCGCAGTTATAGATCCCTCTTATACTTTGGGAGTGGTGTTGTTCAACAATTACCTAAATATGCACTCTATCCCGAGTTATGCACACTAAATAGGCACAGCTAATTGAGGATCCTGTCAATTAACTACAACAAACACGTAGTTGAACAAATAGAGATTAACTGACAAGCTATATTAACACAATCAAGAAGTTCATCCTTCAATAGGTTCTATTAAAACCTTAGACTAAAGTATTTAGCTACTCATAATAACGTAAAGATAAACTACGAAAAGATTCATCATGGAAAATTGCAAGAAAAAGAAGAGATAAAGAACTATGATGTTTTTGGGTGATCTCTCACACTTGTGTATCTTGCAAAAGTAATCTCCAAAACAAGTCTCCCCTAATGTGGCCGAATTTCTACATCTTATAAGGGTTTTACACCAAGTTTTCCCGACTTGACACTTTGGTCCCAAAAATTTCCGTGTTCTGCCGCGGTCCCATCGCGGTTACGCCAAGACCGCGGCCAGAATGGTCTTCTGAATCTTTGGTAATGTTCTGCTGCGGTCCTACCGCGGTTACGGTCTGACAGCAGCAGGCCAGGTTCAGCTCTGGTTTTGTCCCTTCGCTTGGTGCACTTCGTGGGTATTGTTTGATTGGCCTCCTTTTCTCCGTAATTGATCCCAAACGTGCTCCACCGACTTTTTTCATTGGATATAGCCTGCAAAGCCTGAAAAGCACTAATCGGAGCATTTGACTATCATTTTTTACCACAAAGCTATACAAAAATGTGGTTCTTTAGGGTTTAATTGTAGTCTAATTCACCTATTATCAACACCCCACACTTAAATCTTTGCTCGTCCTCGAGCAAGTTGAACCACACTTCTAGGCCTATTCGTTTGATGCATTACCCTTTTTATGTCACACCTGCTATTATGAAGGAACCACCTAAGCAGTGCAACAGCCACACCTCAGATGAAGACTCTAATGCCATGCCACACTCATGCTTGCTCTATGTACTCTAACAGAAGTGAAGACTTGCTTTTTCTTCTTGAGTTAAATTCCCTCACATCACATTTTTGAGAGAAGTTACACACACATGAAATCAAACAACAAGGAAATGTAGATAGAACAAATTCACTCACTCTCAATAGAGAACATTCATATGCCACATAGATACACCATAAGCTTGCCCTCAGTGTAATACTCTACTAATCGAATTGTTCAGTTTAAGATCAATAGGGCTTCATTTGGTTGTAATGTAGGCTACGGGACGAGTAGGATGCATTTAGATATAAGAGTGACTACACCTCTCTAAGCACTTTAATACATACATTTTCTCGATTAAACCTCATCCTTATGTCACCCCAAAATTCCACCTTCACATCAATGTAACTACCCCAATATTCTTTAAGTACACTTGCATCAAGAGCCACCACTTATCTAGGAGTTTTTATTTTTATCATTATTTTTTTTTCAATTCAAATGCCCTTCCTTTTTCAAAACAGTGCACCTTTCTCCTTATTCAACTAGTTCCACTCGAAAGCCAAACCGACCACCCCACACTTTAACTTTTACAAGGTTCATAACAATTCAAGTGCTCATGAGAGGTGAAAAGGTTCAAATAGATGGTTAATTCAAATAAATGGGTAAGGCTTGTAATGTGGTTGCCAAAGAAAAAGGATTATAGGCTCAAAGAGGTTAACTATGGTAATATGTACAGGTGGATTCATGATTATATAGGCTACACAAAGAAATGCCTAAATCATCTCTAAGACCAAACAACTTCTATTTCGTTTTGCACACACACGGGGCAATTTCTAGGTATCGCATGCAAGCATAGAATACGTGTATTACCTCACACACACTTGGCATGTAACTCATTCCAAATTAGTTTGTCAACACATTCACGTGAGCATTCAAGTAAGACAAGGTGTACAAAATTAAGGCATAAGATTAAGAGTCTACACATGAGCCTAGATGTCGCACCCTCAAGTTTGTTTTAAGTATTTGCAGGTATGTACACCACGGGATGCATTCTTGCCCTCACCCATCTTAGCCCAAAAGAGTCCTAAGGGTCCTAAAATCTATTAAAGAAAAATCTACCTAACCTGGTTCAAGAAAAATCTTTGGAAAAGAACCGTGGTCAAAAGAAAAACCAAGGGGGAATTACTACACTACCTAAAAAGAAAATAAAAAAAAATCTTTTTGGCTTTTTGATTAGACTACTTCACTCAAGAATACTGTTTAAGTGGTCCGTCATCAGGAAGAGTCCCCTACCTTTTCTAGTTTTTTTTAATCCGACCTTAGCCCTCAAGAAACCCGCCGACAAGTGTCCGTCGTTGGGCTAAGTAAGTGATGTCTAAGCTACATACACACATATATACACTAACCATACATGCTCTAACCCAAGTCTCCCACCCCACACACAATAAGTATGGCATGTCCTCATGTCATAAAATATTTAAAGCACAGAAGGGTAAGAGAACTTACCTGGTCATCAGTCGGAGTCAGAGACGGTGTTGGGATCCACGTTACAGGTCCTCCCTATAGCATGGAACCAAGCCATCATCCAGCTCTCAGACCTGGACTGCCGTCTAGACATGGTATCCAAACGAACGTGCATGCTATCTATCGAGGTGCGAAGTTTTGCCACCTCTTCCTCCACAGAAGGCAACCTGGTCGGCTGGAGTATGATCTAGAGAACTCCGCCCCAGTTTGGGCTTGCCGTTATGATCCGAATGCATCATAAGACCTCCTGGGTGGTGCCATGGGTGCTGGGGCGTCATCATCGTCGTCCAGATCAATGGGTGTAGGTGCATCTCTTCCCAGTTTGATCTTTGATGCTCTAAAAGCTATTTTTGGGGGTAAAGTGCCATCTATAGGACTGACTGGGACATCAGCCAACAGATATAACCTTGTCACAAGTGAGGGGAAGTAAAACCCCTTAGTCATCAGAGGTGATCGGAGGATCATTTCATCTCCAATTATTTTAGCAACATCAACGTCCTTCCTGGTCACGAAGCACCAAACCAATAGAGCCCGTAAGCTGTTCACATCTGTTGTGTTGCCCATGGGCAATAACCTACTGCAAATCATGGTGAACCAGCACTTAGCTTCCCATGTGAACGGCTTGGAATGAAGGATCAAGCTTTCCTGTATCCAAATTGGCCGTCCCCCTGAGTATATGGACTCAATTAGAGTGTCCCAATTGACCCATGGAAAATTATGGTAATAATCAGTGTCACCAGTGAACGGAGGCAGCTGCAAGACTTGGCAAATCTTCAGTACTGAGGCATCTACCACTTTGCCTTGCACAACCACAGAACGACATATATGTTCCGGGGCAGTTCGCGTAGAACTCCCGGACTATCATTGGGTTGGCCGTTTCATGTTCCTCGAACAAGAACTCCATCCCTCTCCGTCTGATGTCCTCGTACATGTCCAGTTTCTCTACATGGAGGGTAGCCCTATCAATACCAATCAAAGCTTTTGGTAGGTTTAGCATGAAACCGGGCATGTGCCTCCTCGGACGTGAACCGGATGGCATCATAAGTCAGCACTTCGAAAGTGCTTTCCGAGTTCCTACGCTTTTTTAGGGCCATAGTATCTGCAATCAATTCATCATAACTATCAGGGGAAGCCAAACATGTGCCAGTCGAATGGATACTTAGACTTCGCCACCCGCTGACACTAAACAGTTACCTTTTTGTCAAGCATGGCCAGTATAACCATCTAGTAAGGTGTCAAAGGGGACAACATCCACTATTGCCCCCACACCACTTATCAATGATACAATTCCACCATATAAGATCCCTCCGCAAGCTTCCACCAATAAATCCAATTAAATGCTACATCCACCCACCCCACACAAAAATTGTCAACTAGGAACACATCCCTACATCTACACAAATCAACCCCAAACACCAACTACAACACCAAACTTGGAGTCTAAAACCCCATTTCAACCAAAATAAATAATTCTACACAATAATCACTACATAATGCAAAGTACATAAAACACAAGAAAAATTAGAACAACTTACTTAAAGATTGCCGTGGAGTCTTNGGGGGGGGGGGGGGTTGTGGAGAGTTAGGGTTAGGATGGAGGAAGGTAGTAAGAAGAAGGAATAAAAACAAATGGGGGTTTTGGGTTATGGGAAGAAGAAGAAGGGAGAGAGATTGGGTTTTGGAAGAAAAAGAAGAAGAAGGTTGAGTGTTGGGAAGAAGAAGAAGATGAGAAAATTAGAGAGAATAGGGGAAAAGGGGCGGTAGTTATGGGTAGGGTAGGGTTAGGTGAGGTTAATTAAGGGGGGTGGGGAAGAGGGAAACAAAAAAGAAAGAAAAAAATTTTAAATTTTTTTCTGCATTTCGTACCTGGGCCCGTTCTGACCTACCGTGGTCCCACCGCGGTTATGCCGCGACCGTGGTGGACCATCTTTAGAGAGGGTTCATGACCGCGGTCCCACCGCGGTTATGCCACGACCGTGGTGGACCATCTTCAGAGAGGGTTCACGACTACGGTCCCACCGCGGTTATGCCACGACCGCGGTGGACCATCTTCAGAGAAGGTTCATGACTGCGGTGGCCCTGTTACTGGATGACTATTTCGGGGTTCTTTTCATTGTTTTGCCCCTTAGGCACTATTGTTTTACCTCTTTTAATGCCTACCTTACCCATGTTATGCCCAGGTTTGTGATGCAAAGTCCTCCGCCTATCCTGCATATATACAATATGTTAGAAATTATTCTATCTACATTTTTTTTAACATGACATTACAAATTACATTTACAACACATTCGTGGGTTGCCTCCCACGAAACGCCTGATTTAACATTACAACACGATGCAAGTGAGCGCATTTAAGGCTCACTCGACATCTGAGGTTCAGTTAGGTGGATCTCAGACCCTTCCTTTTGTTCGTTCATGTCGACATATACTTTCAATATCTACCCATTGACTCTAAATGTACGAGATTCTTTCTCTGCAACAATCTCTACAGCACCTGAAGGGAATACTTCAATCACTCGAAACGGACCAGACCATCTTGACTTAAGCTTACCAGGGAACAACCTTAATCTTGAGTTATAGAGCAATACCATGTCCCCGGGTTTGAAATGTCGCTCAACAATGGTCTAGTCGTGTAACCTCTTCATTCTTTCCTTGTACAATCTTGGGCTCTCAAAAGTAAGATGTCTGAACTCGTCAAGCTCATGCAACTCAGTGATTCTAGTTGTGCCTGCAGTCTCAATATCTAAGTTCAGTTGCTTCAATGCCCACCACGCTTTATGTTCAAGTTCCACTGGCAGGTGAAAGGCCTTTCCAAACACCAACTTATATGGTGACATACCAATTGGTGTTTTAAATGCAGTTCTGTAGGCCCAGAGTACATCGTGTAGCTTTCTCGCACAATCAGTTCTTGTGGTGTTTACAGTCTTGGTTAAAACACTCTTTATCTCTCTGTTGGACACCTCAACCTCCCCACTAGTTTGTGGGTGATACGGGGTAGCCACCTTGCGGTGTACATCATACTTTGCAAGCAACTTTTCGAAGGCTCTATTAAGTAAGTGAGTGCCCCCGTCACTGATAATCGCTCGTGGTGTCCCGAATCGAGTGAATATGTTCTTTTTTAAAAATCCCACCACCACTCTTGCATCATTAGTGGGAAACGCAGTAGCTTCTACCCACTTGGACACGTAATCCACAGCAACAAGTATGTATTTATTGCCAAAGGAGCTGACGAAGAGACCCATGAAGTCAATCCCCCAGACATCAAACACTTCCACCTCTTGAATCGGGTTCATGGGCATTTTGTGGCGACGGGAAATGTTCCAAGTCCGCTGACATTCATTGCAGCCCTTCACCCATAGGTGCGCATCGTTAAACACTGTTGGCCAAAAGAATCCGGCCTCAAGCACTTTCGCAGCTGTCCTGACCCCTCCAAAATGTCCTCCATATGTCGATGCATGACAAGCCTGCAAAACAAAAGATTGCTCTATATCGGGGACACACCTCTGGATCATATTGTCAACACATATTATAAATAGATAAGGCTCATCCCAATAATACATGCGGCTATCACGATAAAACTTTTTTCTTTGGACAGATGAAAGGTCGTGAAGAACTATACCACTGGCCAGGTAATTATCAAAGTCTGCATACCATGGCGCTTCCTCAAGATTAGTAGCGAGCAACTGCTTGTCTGGAAAGGTTTCTAGGATCTCTTCGACCTCGATTGATTTTTTCAGCTCCTTTAAGTCGTGATAGATAATCAGCGACTTGATTTTCTGTGCCCTTACGGTCATGAATTTCGAGGTCGAATTATTGCAACAGTAGCACCCAATGAATCAGGCGCGGCTTAGACTCCTTCTTCTCAATTAGGTACCTGAGAGCTGCGTGGTCAGTATATACAATTACCTTGGAACTGATAAGATATAATCAGAACTTGTCAAAAGCAAACACCACAGCCAACATCTCCTTCTCAGTCATAGTGTAGTTCAACTGGGCTCCACTCAACGTTCTACTAGCATAGTATATTGGATGCATCAACTTGTTTTTTTGATGTTCCAGCACTGCCCCCACTGCCTAGTCACTAGCATCACACATGAGATCGAACGGTTGCTCCCAGCCGGGGGAAACTATGATAGGTGATGTGACTAGCCTCTTTTTCAACTCCTCAAATGCTAACCTGAAATCATCAGAAAACAAGAAAGGGTGATCTTTTTCTAACAACTTACAAAGAGGGTTGGCGATTTTGAGAAGTCTTTTATGAATCGCCGATAGAAACCAGCATGCCCGAGGAAGCTTCTGATTGCTTTGACCGAAGTTAGAGGAGGTAGATTTGCTATCACATCTACCTTAGCACAATCCACCTCAATTCCTTTGCTTGACACCCAGTGTCCCAAGACTATGCCCTCTTGTACCATAAAGTGGTATTTCTCCCAATTCAGAACCAGGTTAGTCTCGATACACAAACGAGTCAGATTTATCAGACACTCATCAAATGAGTTCCCCACTACTGAGAAGTCATCCATGAACACCTCCATTATATCCTCTACCATGTCAGTGAATATGGCCATCATGCACCGTTGGAATGTGGCGGGTGCGTTTCATAGGCCAAAGGGCATTGTTCGAAAGGCATAAATGCCATACAGGCAAGTGAAATGGGTTTTCTCTTCGTCCTCCGGTGCAATAGAGATCTGATTGTACCCTGAGTACCCATCCAGAAAATAGAAATATGACCTCCCTGCCAATCTGTCTAACATCTGATCAATGAAGGGAAGTGGGAAGTGGTCTTTCCGGGTGGCTAGATTTAACTTTCGATAGTCCATGCAAATTCTCCCTCCTGTGACGGTTCTTGTAGAGATCAATTCATTGTTATCATTCTTAACGACCGTCATGCCACCCTTTTTAGTAACACATTGAACTGGGCTAACCCAGCTGCTGCCAGAGATTGGGAAAATGATTCCCGCATCTAACCATTTGATTACTTCTTTCTTCACCACTTACTTCATATTGGGGTTCAGCCTTCTTTGGTGCTCCCTGGAAGGTTTGCATCCCTCTTCTAGTAGAATCTTATGCATACAGTAGGTGGGGTTGATCCCCTTTATGTCTGCCATGGTCCACCCAATGGTAGTCTTGCACTCCTTAAGTACCTGCAATAGTTGTTGAGCCTGCACATCTAACAAACTAGATGAGATAATAACAGGTAATGTGGAGTTAGGTCCAAGAAATTCATACCTGAGATAGGCGGGCAATGGCTTTAATTCCAGCTTGGGTGGTTCTTCGATGGATGGCTTGGCTGGAGGAGTTTTTCGATTTTCCAAGTGCAAGGGCCCAAACTCTAGGGTTCTATCCCAGAACCCTCTACCCTCTAATGCCAATACCCATTCCGCCAAATCCTCTCCATTTACCTCATCCAAATTCATTAGACATGCAGCAAAGGGGTCCTCAATAGTCAGCCTTTCATCATCAGTCTCTACAATTACATCCACGACATCAATAAGAGAGCAATTAGCGAATTCACTTGGTCACCACATAGATTTCTGCACATTGAATGTTATTTCTTCATCGTTCAGTCTCATCTTGAGCTCCCTAATCTCATAATCAATTAGAGCTCTCCCCGTGGCCAGGAACAGTCTTCCCAAAATTATGGGAATCTCTTCATCCACCTTACAGTCTAGGATCACAAAATCTACAGGGAACACAAATTTCCCTACCTGATCAGCACATCGTCTAGGATTCCAGAGGGTCGTTTCACAGTCCTGTCAGCCAGATGCAACAACATAGAGGTGGATCTAGCTCTTCCAATGCCCAACCTCTTATAAATTGCTAGGGCATAAGATTGATGTTGGCCCTAGATCACACAGTGCCTTAGCAAAAGCAAAATTACCAATAGTGCATGGAATTGTAAAGCTCCCTGGATCAGACAACTTTTCCGCAATTGGTCTAGTCACCACTACACTACAGGTCTGAGTAAGAGTAACTGTGGCCAAGTGTTGGAAATCAAACTTTCGGGACATCAAGTCCTTCATCATTTTTGCATACCCAGGCATCTTCTTCAAAGCTTCAATCAATGGTATATTTACCTGGATTTTCTTCAGCATGTCAAAGAACTTCTTGATTACTCCTCCTTTTTGTACTCAGCCCGCCTCTAGGGGAAGGGTGTAGGGTGTATCTTTTTCCCAATCAATTTGGGACTGATCTTTATCAGCTACTACATCAACTACTGGCTCCTGGACTGTTTCAGCTTCTTTCTCGATCTCATTCTGAATGCTATATTCTTCTTGAGCAGGCTGGACTGTCAACTCTGTCAGTTTCGTTGATTTATCCAGCTCGATGGGCACTGGTATGAGTGTCTCAGCCTGTCTTGCTTCTCAAGCCCTTTCTTGCTCAACATCAAGATCTCTGCCATTACGTAGACTCACCGCTATCAGCTGCTTCGGTCCCTGATCTTTTGGATTTATATGGGTGTCTGCAGGTAGTATCCCATGAGGACGATTGTTTAGAGACATCAAAATCTAGACCACCTGTACCTCAATATTTTTGATTGCTGCATCATGTGCATCGACTCTCTCATTAATTTTTGCATTAGACCCAATAACCTGTTGCATCATTGCTTCAAGTCTAGCAAACCCGTCTTCCTACCTTCCACCATGCTACTGCTGGGGTGGGTGATACCCCTGCTGCTGATTCTAATTATTGTATCCCTGTGGTCGTGGGTAAGGTGCCATACTGTTGGGGGGTCTCATATCTCCCATGTTCCCAGTGTTGAACTGTGGTTGTGCTTGCCTGTACTGCTGATTTTGTTGACCCCAATTTTGACCACCTTGTCTCTGCCCGCCATAATTAGACACATAGTTCATGTCTTCATGGTAGTGATGATGATCGTGTTCTGCATTCCACTGATTACCAACTGGCTGACTAATGCAAGATGTGCACAAGCCCCCATTAGTAGTGTCGACTATATGTACCTGTTGTTTCTGCCCTGACTCTTCCACCTTTTTGGTAAGTATGCTCATCTATGTCAATAAGGTAGCCATATTTATAGCCATAGAATTGGATGGATCTAAAGGAACTGAGTGCACCACTGGAGTGATAGGTGCATTTTTGGTTATCCATCTCGAATTCTGTGCCATCATGTCAAGCAGACTCTGGCCCTCTCTCTATGTTTTGCTCAAGAATTCCCCACCAGCTGAAGCATCAACAATGTTCTTTACGCTATCTAACAATCCCATGTAGAATCGCTGCCCAACATTAGATCTGGAATACCGTGGTGTGGACATATGACCAGCATCCCTTTAAAACGTTCCCATGTTTCATGCAAAGTCTCAATCGGTCTCTGTTTAAAGCTCAAAATCTCATTGATTTGTTGAGCAGTCTTGTTGGGTGGGTGGAACTTGTTGTGGAATTGCTTGACTAGTTCATCCCACGTTGCTATAGAATTTATGGGGAGTGAATTCATCCAGGTCTGGGCAGCCCCTGTCACTGAGAATGGAAACAATAATAACTTGATTGCTTCCGGAGTTACATTGGGTTGCCTTTGGGTTTTGCAGATAGACAAGAAATTCTTCAAGTGTTGCTGTGGATCTTCAACTTGTGACCCCGAAAATAGTCCCTTATTCTGCAACAAGTGCAGCATGTTATTTGTGATTTGGAATGACTCAGCCTGTATCTGCAGGACTACTATTGCTGTGGATAGATTCTCAGCCGTGGGTTGTGCCCAGTCATAGAGAGCAGCCTCTGGCACTATTGGAATTCTTGGGTTTTCCTGGTTATCTCCCATGATTGTTTCGAATTGTGCAGTTGTTGGTTGTTGTTTGTTTTTTTGGTTGGCCCGATTCAAAGCCTTGAAAACTTTCTCTGGATCTGATAATGTTTCTAATACTTCACTAGATCTCGATGAGTTTCTAGGCATGCACCTGTGCAACCAAGTCAACAAACGTTAGAATTTCAATGTAAAAATTGGGTATAGAGAAAACTGACTACACTAAGAATTTTTTTACTTCTTTCAATTGTAATTGATAACACCGTTAATTCCCCGACAACGACACCAAAATTTGATCACGCCCAACTATGCCTTATAAAAAAGACTAAGCGAACGTTGTAAATATAACCTGAGTATTTAAGCCCAGAGTCGAATCCACAGAGTATTAACCTATCTATTAATTTTGTCAGACGTACTAAATTCTTTAGAATCAACTTCCCCAAACATTGTAAACAATAGTTGATGGTATCTCCATTAACTAAGATTGAAAATAAATAAACAGCTATAAACTAAATATGCTTGGGTTGTAAACAATAATGAGAAGGTTCTAAGGTAGTTCCCCTATTGATGAACTCCCTTCCTGTTATGTTTCATATAGATTCACCAAAATATCTCTATCAATCATGAGCACTCTTTTTACCGTAAATCTCTCCCAAGTAATCACGATAATTTACTAGACGCACTCTCCCGAGTTATGCTAGCTGACTTTGTTTATTACAGCTCACTTTAGATTACACCCAAGGCTTCGTTATCCCTAATCCCGCCTTTAAAACCGCAGTTATAGATCCCTATTATACTTTGGGAGTGGTGTTGTTCAACAATTACCTAAATATGCACTCTATCCTGAGTTATGCACACTAAATAGGCACAGCTAATTGAGGATCCTATCAATTAACTACAAAAAACACGTAGTTGAACAAATAGAGATTAACTGACAAACTATATTAACACAATCAAGAAGTTCATCCTTCAATAGGTTCCATCAAAACCTTAGACTAAAGTATTTAGCTACTCATAATAACATAAAGATAAACTACGAAAATATTCATCATGGAAAATTGCAAGAAAAAGAAGAGATAAAGAACTATGATGTGTTTGGGTGATCTCTCACACTTGTGTATCTTGCAAAAGTAATCTCCAAAACAAGTCTCCCCTAATGTGGCCGAATTTCTACATCTTATAAGGATTTTACACCAAGTTTTCCCGACTTGACACTTTGGTCCCTTAAATTTCTGCGTTCTACCGCAGTCCCACCGCGGTTACGCCAGGACCGCGTCCAGAATGGTCCTCTGAATCTTTGGTAATGTTCTGCCGCGATCCTACTGCGGTTACGGTCTGACAGCGGCAGGCCAGGTTCAGCTCTGGTTTTGTCCCTTCGCTTGGTGCACTTCGTGGGTATTGTTTGATTGGCCTCTTTTTCTCCGTAATTGATCCCAAATGTGTTCCACCAACTTCTTTCATTGGATATAGCCTGCAAATCATGAAAAGCACTAATCAGAGCATTTGGCTATCACTTTTTATCATAAAACTATACAAAAATGTGGTTCTTTAGGGTCTAATTATAATCTAATTCACATATTATTAGGGGGTTAGGTCTAGGTTTAATTAAGGTAAGGGAAATGTGGACCGTTGATCAGAATGATCAACGGTCAGGATTGAGTGGGGTATTGGGTCGGGTAGGTCAGATTTGGGCCTGATGTGTTTGGGCTAATTTTATTTGAATTGGGATTGAAGTTGGGCCATTTAATTAGGCTAGGTCTGAAATAAAAGGGGTCATTTGTTAAATACCCATTTAATTGATAAAAATAATTTTTTTAAAAATAGTTAAGAAATTATAAAAAATGATTTTCATGCCTAGAAATATTTTAAAATAACTACTTAATATTCTAAAAATATAAAAGGCTATTTCCGGTAAAATAATGTAATAATTCATGCATAGGCTATAATTACAATTGTAACCTAAATATACAAATATGGATATTTATGCAATAATTGAAACTCAGTACAAATGCAAATTGATAAAATTAAGCCAAAAGCTATTATAAAACTATTTGTAACCCAATCAGTGATTGTTTTATAAATAAAATGTTGGGATAAATTAATTAACATCTTTTAAAAATGCAAAATTTGTGTGAAAATTACTAATTGATGCCAATGCATAGTTTTGAAAATATTATAGGGAAAAATTAGGTATCAACACCAGCAGAGTTATTTCTTTCTTGAAGGCTCGATATATGACCGAGAAGGGTTGTTTGGCTAGATTGGCCTTTGTTAGGGATACTACTGCAGAGACACCTATGTTATATTCAGTGTCGGTGGCACGAGAGTTTTCTGTTGTATTTCCTGGTGATCTACCAGGTATGCCGCTGGATCGGGATATCAATTTTAGCATTGATTTAGTGCTAGGCTATTCACCCCATGTTTTCGAACGCGAGAATACGTCGTAAACCAATTGATGTAAGCTTAGAAATGAGATCGTCTTTAAAAGTACATAAAGTAAGTTAATCATGTTACCTTGGAGGTTACAAATATTTAATATCATGAATAACAAGTACCAAGAGGGTTGGAAAGCTTATATGCTAAACAAATTGAAGAAAATAAGTTTCGCCGAAAGTCGACACGTGTGGAATATTATAACATGTACTTTTGGGGTGAGACTAGGGTATTTAACATGATAAGGAGGTTATGCTATGAGTTATTTTAGTCGTATAATATTCATGTGTTACGTTTTTAATTCAAGCGAGTTGTGGAACAAAAGTTGGCAAAGGTCATCACAAGTTACATTCATAAATATGTTGAAAATTAGGTCAAATGTAGCTGAGCTTTTCTCCAAATATACTTGGAATTATGGGGTGATATACCTACCAAATTGAAGATCTACGAGTCTAGTTTCTAATGCACTAAACTGTTCGTCTATACAACGTCGGAGTAGAGAGATATTCATATTTTCACGAGACTGCACCAAGCAGCTCTCTATGGGACCCACATAGGCGGTTGAGAT
>MU783821.1:0-12646 GCA_026770625.1 Nicotiana glauca | reverse complement strand
TATATATATATATATATATATATATATATATATATATATATATATATATATATATATATATATATATATATATATAAAAGACGACTCAACCCCGTTTTAACTCATTTTTTTCAGTATCTTCATACCTAGACACCTAAAAATACTATCTCAAGGTTCTCTCATGATCCAAGACCCAAACAAAGGGCAAACAACACAAATCGAATGTCGGAAATCCAGTCGCGCTAGTAATTTTCTTGTTCTTATTGTTATTGCTAATTTTTGGGTGGTTCCAGCTCGTGTGGGAGGTTTTTTTTAAAGTGGTTTAAGTTTTGTAAAATATTATCCCATGGTTTTCATATCAACCCTAGGTTATTTCAAGTCTTGCAAATGGATTACACCTTATTTTAACATCAAAAGTTAGTTCTAGTGAAGAACAACACCTCTTTGAGGTTGTGTCATCATTGAGGATAGTGTGGGCTGTGTTTGGCTGAAATTTCAAGTTGTTGCTACTGGCTAAGATGAGTATAACAACCTACTAATTTTTCTTAAGCTTGCTTGTATTTGGTTAAGTTGTTAGGATGATAAACTACAAGATAATACTTGGATTAGCTTAAGTCACTTCTATGGTGTTGTAATTACATTGAGGGCTGTTGTAAGCTAAATATAACTTAAATTTCAACTTGAAGCTATTGTAAGAGGTATATGTATTTTGTTCTTGCATGTGCTTAGGATTATCTTGATGTTGATTAAGTTAAATGGATGGACTAGACATGAACTAGTGAATAAAGTTGCTAATTGAAGATAGTTGGAGTAGTGGATTGTTTCCTTTGTTATAAATATATGGTATAAGGATGGAATCATTGATGAATGACTTCATTATCATGTTAATTATGCTGTTAAGTTAATTTAAGAAGTCTATAAGGGGTGATATAGGTTATACGAATTCCAATCGGAGCTTGCCGCTCGTCGTGAAATAGTTGTGACTTGTTGTTGTTATATGGTGTCTTGTTATTGATTTTTATATGTTGCTGGATTTCTATGGTTGTTATTGTTGGTATATGGTATTGGAGGAAGCCCTTGTTATAAGGGAGATGCTGCCCGAATTTACATAAACGAGCTACTAGCTTAAGTTACAGACTTAGCCTTTACTCAACACTGACTTTGAATCTCCTTATATGATAGATTGAGTTGACTTGTTTGAAGATTTTCTTGTAAGGTATTAAGGACTCAATGTGGTTAAGGTATGTTAAGACACTTCCTTATTTCTTTAGGCATGATCTAAAGTGAAACGAACGTAATTTCATAACGGATCTACTCTTAGCAACTAAGGTTGTCCATGTTGTTCTTTCATTATAAAGTAATTCTAAGCATATATGTATGATGCTTTAATTCTATTGAGGTTCATATTAATTGTACGATCCATAACATTAATAGAAGGTGCAATGACCATATGTCACTCCGAAAGGTTTAGAACGTGATTCCATGAGTCCAACATGCATTATATATATGTATCTACTTTACTCTACCGAGACGCATTGTAATCGACCGGGTACGACACCTATTGTGAAACCACTGATCAGTTGGATTTTACGAGCTCTACGTGGCCGGGTATGATTCTACCGAGACTTATGATGGTCTGGTACGTTTTTACCGAGTCCTTTTCGAGGCCGGGTACAATATGATGATGATGATGCCCACATAGGTGCATATTTTTAAAAGTTTATGTATATACATGTATCATGCATTTCATGTTAATAGCCCTCATGAGCACTCATATGCTACATGTTGTATCTCATCTATCTCTCTTTACATTACTGTTATTATTTATGCTTTCCTGCCTTACATACACGGTACTTTATTCATACTGGCATCCTTTTTTCCTAGGGACGCTGTGTTTCATGCCCGCAGGTCCCAATAGACAGGTTGACAGTCCTCCTAGTAGGCTATCAGCTCAGCAGAAGGTGTTGGTGCACCTTCACTTGCTCTGGAGTTACCTATTTGATCAGTATAATTTGGATATGTATTGATTGGTATGGCAGGGCCCTGTCCCGACCTTTATGATGTTTATGTACTCTTAGAGGCTTGCAGATGAATGTCATATATATGGATCCTTGTATGGCCTTGTCGACCTATATTTTGAGTATATAAAGGATCATGTCGGCCTTATAGGCCTGTATGTCACATGTATAAGTTTCTACATCATGTTAGGTCGTCTTATGCCTAGCATTCCCTTATGTTTTATTTAGTTTATCTTATGATGACCCTTTTGGCCCATTTACCCATGATGGTGTGATGAGAAAAATATGCTATGTTGGTACTCGGTTGAGCATGGTACTGGGTGCCCGTCGCGGCCCTCCAATTTGGGTCGTGACATAAGTGGTATTAGAGTAGTTCTATCTAAGGGAATCTACATGCCGTGTCTAGTAGGATCTTGTTTATGGTTGTATTGTGTACCACACTTATAAGTAGGAGGTGACGGGGCATTTAAGACTATCACTCTTTCTTCTTACTCTAGATCGTGTGGTAGAGCTCAATTATAAGAATTCAAACTCCTAAATTCTATTTTATTCGTAATACAATGATACCTACATCCAAAAAAATAGTTGGTAAGAGATTGAATGTGGAAGAGTTGAGTTAGAGAAACTCGATTTTGTATCATGCTTATGATGAGTAATTGTGAGGTGTTCAGTAGATCATGTGAGTACTAACTTGTGTAAGCTTCTTGATAAGAAGCCATAAGGCATGTATATCTATCCACCTATATGGTAAAAAGTAATAAGAGAATCAAAAGGTAAATGAGTTTCTACGTGTTTCTTTTATCCTTAGCGATGTATGAATGATCAAAACGAGGTTTTAGTTGATATAAGGTATGTCGTCGGTACCGGATTTGTGTATGATCAACTACTATGGTCGAAAGTTATTGCTATGGGAACCTGAGTTATGTGGTATATCATGTGATTGTACCTTGGAATATGGTTATGGCTTGATACAACTTATTCAGACTTATACAGTGCATAGATGCAAGAATCAGGTCTTATAATAAATTCCGGAGGTTGGAGATTGGGTTCCAAGGTTTATGGACTAAGGTTGAAGTAAGGATCTTCAGTTAGGTTGGGTAGTCAGGCTTATATGGGTTGGGGTGACTTGGGATCACCCATGGGTATGTGTTTGGCGAGTTTTTACAGTGATTTGATGGCTTTGGAACGAATCTTGGCACGTTCGAGGATGAACGTATGTTTAAGTGAGGAAGAATGTAACGACTCGACCGGTCATTTTGAGCATTTGCATTCCATTTGGTGGTTTTAGGTCTTGAGTAACTTCATATTATGTATTATGACTTGCGTGTATGGTCGGTTTTGGTTTTCAAGTGGTTCGGGATTAATTTAGAAAAATGATTCTCAATTTGAAAACTTTATGTTGGAAGAGACAACCAAGTTTGACTTTTGTGTATTTCACATCGGATCCGAGTTTTGATGGTTCCGTAAGCACGGATGGTGATTTTTGACTTGGGCATATGCCCGAATTTGCATTTGGATATTTTTAGAAGATTTTTGCTCTATTTGGCGAAAGTTGACTATTTGAAAGTTTGGAGAGTTCATTGGTTTGACCGAGTGTTGACTTTAATGTTATAGGGTTTAGATTTTTTTATGTGAGTTAGAATACGTTCTTTATGTCATTTGGAACTTGTGTCCAAAATTTGAGGTGATTTTGAGTTGTTTAGACGTGTTCGGCATAAGTGTGGAATTTGGAATTTGAAATAGTTCATTAAGCTTGAATTGAGATGTGATTCGTAGTTTTGATGTTATTTTGTGTGATTTAAGTCTCAAGTAGGTCCTTGTTATGTTTTGGGACTTGTTGGCATGTTTGGACGTGTTTTCGGGGGCCTCAGGTGTATTTCAAATTGATTTTCTATTTTTCTGGACTATGTTGCATTGCTGAGGAATTTATGGTTCTGTTACTTCCGCATATCCGGAGGGTTGGCTGCAGATGCGGGCTCATGGTCGCAGAAACAAAGAAGGCTAGAAGTTAGGCTGTCCGCTGAAGCAGAATTCTAGTCACATCTGCGGGATCGCAGAAGCAATGGTTTGGGCGCGAAGCGAGATGATAGGT
The DNA here is from genome assembly GCA_026770625.1 of Nicotiana glauca. Lineage (NCBI taxonomy): Eukaryota > Viridiplantae > Streptophyta > Magnoliopsida > Solanales > Solanaceae > Nicotiana > Nicotiana glauca. The sequence continues at coordinate 8,557 of MU783821.1, read as the reverse complement.
TGGGGGGCTAAGCGCAGAAGCGGGATTTGCTTCACACCTGCGATGGCGTAGAAGCGGAAGGATGTCTTCAAGCGAGAGGTCAGATTTTTTTTAGTGGTATCCGCAGAAGCAGGATTTTTGTCGCAGAAGCGATTGTTGAATCGCATATGCAGAAGTGCTGGGTAGAAGTTTATATTTCAAGAGTTGAGTTATTTTATCATATTTTGAGTTTGGGAGCTCAGATTTGGGCGACATTGGAGGGGATTATCACCACATGGATTGAGGTAAGTATTTTTTTACTCGAATTTTATTATTATACATGATCCTATCTTTAATTTTGGCATTTGATTGATGAATCTAAAAAGAAAAGTTGGGGGTTTTGTTAAATCTTTCTAAAGTGAATGATTGGGTTTTGAACATCGATTTAGAGTCAGATTTGAATGGAACTACTATGGTGGGACTTGTATTCAAATGGGTTGTCGCAATTTGTGAGTTTTGTAGGGTTCCGGAGTGCGGTCCCTAGTTGATATTTTGGTTGAACTTTAAGTATTTGATTAAAAATTTGACCTTTATCATTTGAGTTTGATTCCTATGGAATTATTTGATATTTTTGAGTTTGTTTTGGCTAGTTTAGATCCATTCAAAGGTTGACTCGTGCGGGATGGCGCTTCTAGAGTATCAATTTGACTTGATTGAGGTAAGTATCTTACCTAAACTTGGTTGAGACACTAGTTTCTTCAATTATTTGCGATAGCTATGTGCTTTGGGTGGCACACATGTGTGGCATTGAGCCCATGTGTGTGCACCGAGGTATTTTTCCATGATCGGGGTGGTATTTAGGCTATGATATGCCTTGGATTGATTGTTAAGATTCATGTTGTGTTGGTTCTTATATTTGTAACCTTGTTGTGGCTATTTGAGTCTTGTTTGAGGTAACATAGTGGTTAATCTCCCGATTGAACATGATAATTTCTACTTTCGTGATGTATTTGCCTGATTTGAGCTATGATAGCACACTTTGCACATGCATAGACCTCAACATGTTACTTACACCAATCCAGGAGTATGAAATTTGATGTCCATCGATCATGTACATGTATTCTTGTATATATTCTTTCTGTGTGATATGGATTGGACTGATAGCCTATGACTAAGCCGGGCGGATTGTGATACTGATCATGTGACCACACCGAGCGGATTGTGATATTGAGCTTGTGACCACGCCAGTCATATTGTGATATTGGCACGTGAGTTGTCCGTGCGATTATATTATTAGCATGTGACTTGTGAGTTGTCCGTGCAACATGTGAGTTGTCTACACAGATCAAATATATTATTATTATTGGCACGTGAGTTGTCCGTGCAACATGTGAGTTATCCATGCGGTTGATGTTATTAGCACATGATTTGTCTGTGCATCACGTGAGTTGTGCATGCGGATCCGAGATATTTTTATTATTGGCATGTTAAGATGCCCGTGCAGCATGTGAGTTGTCTGTGTGGTTGATATTATTAGCACTTGAGTTGTCCGTGCAACGTGTGGATATGGATCCATCTGCTAGGGTCACACTCTCATGTTACTTATTGATGGTATAGACACGGATTGTGAGGAACCGACGTGTTTCTGGTTGATGGTGTTTGAGGAAAAATTCATCAATGGTTTAATTCAGTTATTGATATTCTGATGTGGGCCTTATATCCGTATTGCGATTTTTATTTGGATCGGATTACACATCACAACAAATTGATATTTGGTTATTGCATTTCATATTTACTTGAAATTTGCTTGGATGTTTACCCGATTTATTTGCATATCTTCCTTATATGATGGATTGTTGACTGTGCAAAGTGTACGTTAAGAAATTTATATGCACCAAGGTGGTCCCTTATGTGATTCATGACTTGATCATTACTGCTATGTACTTGTTGAATTTATGAACTGTATAGGTGATTAACGAGTATCATTTATAATTCCTTATTCTATTCTCTTGTCGGGGTTAGATATGATACTTGCTGAGTATATGGGGTCGATTGTACTCATACTACACTACTGCACCTTGCGTGCAGATCTTGGAACTGAGAAGTTGTGGATGACGAGAGCGAGCATTGAAGAAGTACCTGCTGTCACACCTCCTTTTTACGCTACCGCACCCCGTGAAGGGTGTAATAAAGGAAGTTTTTCCAACTAAAGGACAATCGAAACGGGTTCGTTTTTTAAGAGATTCAGAGTCGCCACTTGGGAGATTTATGGTATCCCAAGTCACCGTTTTGAATCCCGAATAGAGGAAAATATTGACTCTATATTACAGTCTGTGAACCAGAAATCCGGATAAGGAATTCTGTTAACCCGAGAGAAGGTGTTAGGCATTCCCGAGTTCCGTGGTTCTAGCACGGTCGCTCAACTATTATATTTGGCTTAAATTATCTGATTTTAATACATGTTAAACCTATGTGCATTTTTTACCTTTTAACTGCTTTTATTATTATTTTAATGAGAATTGCAACGTCATGAAAACGTATCTCGAACCACGTCACATCAATGTACCCGTGGTTATCGACACATTTCGACTCCGTTGAGATTTGGATTTGGGTCACATAAATGTGCACCCAAGTTTAAGAAAGTAAATTATTAAAGGCGCGCCTAAAGCGACTAGCGTATCATTATTTTGGGTAAGCCGTGAAATTTTGCTAAACGGCACATCCCGAAAACTAAGTAAGAATGCATATAGAGGGCCCCACACTTTATGTATTTTTGTTTGTCGAGGCTCGTCTCATTCATTATTTTTTAAAAGAATTGCAACGTCATGAAAATGCATCTCGAACCACGTCACAATCAATGTACCCGTGTTTATCGACACATTTCGATATCATTGAGATTTGGATTTGGTTCACATAAATGTGCACCCGAGTTTAAGGAGGTAATGTTATTAAAATACGCGCCTAAAAAGTCTAACGCGTTATTATTTTGGGGAAGGCCGTGCAATTTACTAAATAATCCATCCCGAAGTCTAAGTATTTTTAATATATATACATTCATGAGGGCCACGCAATTTTTGAGTTTTATTTGGCGATGCTCGTCTCATTTATTATTTAAAAGGGCAGTCCTAAAGTAAACTATGATTTTTCTAATTATCCTTCCTTAATTTTGAGATTATTGCAAGGTCATTATTTATGAAATTGGACCTGTCATAGAAATAGTATGAGCCGTTAAAAGTCACAATTTGACAAAAACACCCATATTCCAACTTAAATTTTTTTTCACGTCTTCAGCCTTGGCTTCTTCTGCCTAGCCCAATCGAATTAAAGCAATGGTGTTTACTTATCCAAATATTTATTTTTACTATCCAAACAACATGACAAATTGTAAATACTTTCATGAACCATCGGCTAAAAATAATAATTTTTCTAGCCATTTACTTATGCTAACAGTAACTCCCAATCATTAATCTCTTCAATGTCAATCAAATAAGAACTTAACAGATTTAAACAAAACTAATGAGATATAACAATTAACAGAAGGAATCATTTCAATCTCAAAGCTAAAATAGCATATAACAAACAAACTCATTTGTTCATGAATCAAATCTCAACAAACAAGTAGGGTTGCGAAATGAACCTTAGCAAATCTGTTTCGAAGCTTGAATGAAAGACAATGCCTCGAACAAAACCTCACCCCGGACAATGACAACCTCAATCCTCAGCTCGACCCCATTTGCGAACCCAAAACTGGAATAATGACTCTGAAAACTCGATCGGACCTTGCTGGTTCCGTACAACAGAAACGGGCAGCAACCTCAACGTATCGGACCTCAACGAACAACGACGACCTCTAGAGTGGTTTCATGGCTGCACTGGCTGGTCATTTCGGGAGGTTTTGAGACGAGGAAAGGCTGGTTTACGTGGTCGTTTATAGGCTGTTCGTGAAGGAGGAGTTGGGGGGTCGTTTGGACGTGAGGACCTGGTCGTAATGGGGCGGAGAAGCGACAGCAGCAGCAGCTTGACTCGCTGCTGCTGGTGGCGTCGTGGGGCTGGACTGTGTGGTTGAGCTGGAGATGAAGGTCTTGGAGGAGAGGAGCTGGACTGGTGGAGGCTGCTGCCCAGCCGCTGGTGGTCGACGAGGTTGTTTGGTTGTGAAGAAGAAGAAGCAAAAGGGCTAGGGTTTTCAGTTGCATTCTTCCTCCAAAATGGAGAAGATGATGATACTAGTATCTTTTTTGCTCAGCCCCTGAAGAAGATGAAATCGTGGGTCTTTGTATATGTTATGTGCGTGTGTATTGTGTTAGCATGTGTTAGCATGTGTTAGCATGTGTATATATTCTAAAATGTGAAGTGTCCTCCATATGTGGTGAACTCGGATTATTATGGGCTAGGTCCGAAAATTAGGCCTAAAAACGGGTAGTTTGAACCCGAATATTATTCTTTGCCCGGAACCGAGAATAAGAACACGATGTTATTTAATTAATCCTACGTAGAAAAATAACTATTAAAATGAGACTAACAATTAAAACAAAACTATGGTTTTTTGTAATTTTCGTTTTATATAAAGATAAAAATATAAAGTACTATTTTTGTATTTTTAAAAGATTAAAATGGCTACAAAACATTAATAAAACTATTTTTTTTTGTAATTTTCGAAATTATATAAAGATTAAAAATAAGGTGCTATTTTTGTATTTTTCAAGTTTATGAGAAATACAGAAACTAAACTTTAAATATCTTTTTTTGTATTTTTTCATTTTTGTAATGAAAATAAAGTGAAAGAGTCAAAATTAGCTGAGATAGCTATATTAAGCCTAAACTAAATATTTTACGCTAAAAATGTGAAAATTCTTGGGGAGGGTAAAAAATCACATGTCTACAGTTGCCCCTCTTTTACTGGAAATGTGTTAGCATGTGTATATATTCTAAAATGTGAAGTGTCCTCCATGTGTGGTGAACTCGGATTATTATGGGCCAGGTCCGAAAATTAGGCCTAAAAATGGGTAGTTTGAACCCGAATATTATCCTTTACTCGGAACCAAGAATAAGAACACGATATTATTTAATTAATTCTACGTAGAAAAATAACTATTAAAATGATACTAACAATTAAAACAAAACTATGTTTTTTGGTAATTTTCGTTTTATATAAAGATAAAAATATAAAGTACTATTTTTGTATTTTTAAAAGATTAAAATGGCTACAATACATTAATAAAACTATTTTTTTTTGTAATTTTCAAAATTATATAAAGATTAAAAATAAGGTGCTATTTTTGTATTTTTCAAGTTTATGAGAAATACATAAACTAAACTTTATATATCTTTTTTGGTATTTTTTCATTTTTGTAATGAAAATAAAGTGAAAGAGTCAAAATTAGCTGAGATAGCTATATTAAGCCTAAACTAAATATTTTACGCTAAAAATGTGAAAATTCTTGGGGAGAGTAAAAAATCACATGTCTACAGCTGCCCCTCTTTGACTGAAAATGTGTTAGCATGTGTTAGCATGTGTATATATTCTAAAATGTGAAGTGTCCTCCATGTGTGGTGAACTCGGATTATTATGGGTTAGGTCCGAAAATTAGGCCTAAAAATGGGTAGTTTGAACCCGAATATTATTCTTTGCCCGGAACAGATTATAAGAACACGATGTTATTTAATTAATCCTACGTAGAAAAATAACTATTAAAATGAGACTAACAATTAAAACAAAACCATATTTTTTTGTAATTTTCATTTTATATAAAGATAAAAATATAAAGTACTATTTTTGTATTTTTAAAAGATTAAAATGACTACAAAACATTAATAAAACTTTTTTTTTTGTAAATTTCAAAATTATATAAAGATTAAAAATAAGGTGCTATTTTTGTATTTTTCAATTTATGAGAAATACATAAACTAAACTTTATATATCCTTTTTTGTATTTTTTCATTTTTGTAATGAAAATAAAGTGAAAGAGTCAAAATTAGCTGAGATAGCTATATTAAGCCTAAACTAAATATTTTACGCTAAAAATGTGAAAATTCTCGGGAAGGGTCAAAAATCACATGTCTACAGCTGCCCCTCTTTGACTGGAAATGTGTTAGCATGTGTATATATTCTAAAATGTGAAGTTTCCTCCATTTGTGGTGAACTCGGATTATTATGGGCTAGGTTCGAAAATTAGGCCTAAAAATGGGTAGTTTGAACCCGAATATTATTCTTTGCCCGGAACCGAGAATAAGAATACGATGTTATTTAATTAATTCTACGTAGAAAAATAACTATTAAAATGAGATTAACAATTAAAACAAAACTATGTTTTTTTGTAATTTTCGTTTTATATAAAGATAAAAATATAAAGTACTATTTTTGTATTTTTAAAAGATTAAAATGACTACAAAATATTAATAAAACTATTTTTTTTGTAATTTTCGAAATTATATAAAGATTAAAAATAAGGTGCTATTTTTGTATTTTTCAAGTTTATAAGAAATACATAAACTAAACTTTATATATCTTTTTTTGTATTTTTTCATTTTTGTAATGAAAATAAAGTGAAAGAGTCAAAATTAGCTGAGATAACTATATTAAACCTACACTAAATAATTTACGCTAAAAATGTGAAAATTCTTGGGGAGGGTCAAAAATCACATGTCTACAACTGCCCCTCTTTGACTGGAAATGTGTTAGCATGTGTTAGCATGTCTTAGCATGTGTATATATTCTAAAATGTGAAGTGTCCTCCATGTGTGGTGAACTCGGATTATTATGGGCTAAATCCGAAAATTAGGCCTAAAAATGGGTAGTTTGAACCCGAATATTATTCTTTGCCCGGAACCGATAATAAGAACATGATGTTATTTAATTAATCCTGCATACAAAAATAACTATTAAAATAAGACTAACAATTAAAACAAAACTATGTTTTTATGTAATTTTCGTTTTATATAATGATAAAAATATAAAGTACTATTTTTGTATTTTTAAAAGATTAAAATGGCTACAAAACATTAATAAAACTATTTTTTTTGTAATTTTCAAAATTATATAAAAATTAAAAATAAGGTGCTATTTTTGTATTTCTATTTTTGTATTTTTCAAGTTTCTGAGAAATACATAAACTAAACTTTATATATCTTTTTTTTGTATTTTTTCATGTTTGTAATAAAAATAAAGTGAAAGAGTCAAAATTAGCTGAGATAGCTATATTAAGCCTAAACTAAATATTTTACGCTAAAAATGTAAAAATTCTTGGGGAGGGTCAAAAATCACATGTCTACAGCTGCCCCTCTTTGACTGGAAACACAAAGAGTTTTCAGACAAACAACGACTAGACATGTGTTTTGACCCGACCCTTATTCAGAGAGACTAAAACTTAGAGGAAAGGAAGAGAATGTGACCGAGCCCTGGTATCTGAGCTGCCTACATATCCTCGGCTATAAAGGAATCAGGCCACGTGTAGTTCTGAAGTGAGTGAGATGACTGAGTATACCGAGGTGAAGAGCCGATCGAGGTTCCGGTCTGCGGTCCTGCTATTACATCAAAAATCAAAACATGAAAAAGACTAACTAAGCCTATCAGCTACTAGTTACAAGATTCCTATCTATGAGTCTTCTGAAGCTTGATCTTGAGTATTGGTTGGTGCTTCCTGCGGACTCTAAATTTGAACCTTGGTAATTGCTAGTTGTAGGTGCTAGTTCATCCTTCTTCGACTTTCTGGATCATGACCAGGCTTGCAATTCTTGTGACCTTGACCATGTCTTGGGCAGCCCCATCTTTCATCAACTTTTGCATTTTGGATTGACTTCTTGCCCTTTTTTTTTCTTTTTGTTTATTGTGACTAATTTCTGTTGATCACCTCGGACTGTTAACTCGCATTTTTTAGGCAAGCTTCTTTTGTTTCTAACCTAAATTGTGTTCTGAAGCGAATTCTCTTATTCTCCAGGTAAGCGTCTGATTGTCGAACTTGGACTGCTTTTTTCCTTCTTGTGAGGTTCGAATTGTTTTTCCTTCGAAACCTGGACTAACTTCTTCCGGCCACTGTTGCCTTCCTTCTGGCTTCTGAATTTGGATTTATGCTGGGGATTTTTGTGATAACCCTATGCCCTTCGGGAGGGCTCCTGACTTCAAGACTTGACATGTAAAAGACATCTTAGGAGAAAAATTCATCTGACTAAGATTTTGACATCTTAGGAGAAAGATTCATCTGACTAAGATTTTAACGCTAGGAGATAATTCATCAGACTAGGTCCATTTTTGTAATTACTTAAAATGTAAAGACTGAAATGTATTCTTCCGTTATACGGGCGGGCTCCCAACTTCAAAATTTGAATTTTACAGACTGAATGATTACCATCTTAGGAGAAAAATTCATCTGACTAAGATTTTGACGATAAGAGATAATTCATCAGACTAGGTCTAAATTATGTGATCTCAGGAGAAAGATTCATCGGACTGAGATTTTGATATCTTAGGAGAAATATTCGTCAGACTAAGATTTTGATTCTAGGAGAATAACTCATCAGACTAGGTCCACTTTATGTGATCTCAGGAGAAAGATTCATCAGACTGAGATTTTGATATCTTAGGAGAAAAATTCATCAGACTAAG
>MU783809.1:55037-70570 GCA_026770625.1 Nicotiana glauca | reverse complement strand
TCTGCAACTAGATTTCTCGCTTCTGCGAAATCTCTCCTCCAAGCCCAAACCGCTTCTGCGACTTATTGTCCGCTTCTGCGGACCCGCATAGGCGAAAATAATTCCCCTTCTGCGGAACAGCTCAACCTCACCCTCTTTCGCACCTGCGATGCCTTCTCCGCTTCCGCGCAACCGCATCTGCGGTCTCCTTTCCGCAGATGCAGAAATACCTGCTGCAACCAAGAACCTGCAATTCCAACTTCAAATTTCTTCCGTTAAACCCCCTGAAACCACCCCGAGGCCCCCGGGACCTCAACCAAAGGCACCAACATATCCCAAAACATCATACGAACTTGTTCCAATCATCAAAACACATCGAACAACACTAAAATCATCAATTCACGTCGGATTCAAGCCTAAGTTTCTTCAAAGCTTCCGAAACACGCATTCGATCAAGAACACGACCAAACGACGTCCGAATGACCTGTAAATTTGCAGACATATCCAAAATCACCTAGCGAAGCTACTGCAACTCTCGGAATTCCATTCCGACCCTCGGATCAAAATCTCACCTATCAAACGGAATTCGCCAAAATTCAAACTTCGTCAATTCAAGCCTAATTCTACACTGAGCCTCCAAATCAATTCCGATTTCACTCCTAAGTCTCAAATCATCTCCCGAAGCTAACCGAATCATGAGAATTCACATCCGAGCCTCCTAATTAAATAGTCAACATCCGGTTGACTTTTCCACTTTAAGTTTTCTTAAAAGAGACTAAGTGTCTCATTTCTTATCAAAATTACTCTAATTAAATTCTAACGCACTCAACACCGATAGTGAAACATAAAGTAATACAATAATCGGGAAACGGGGCGATAACTCACGTGACGACGGGTCGGGTCGTCACAATATGCAAATTAACTGCAACGTCGTTACAAATCAAACATCAAAAGTAATGTATTCGATGCGAAATTTTATATGTATCTCTTAAGGAGTGATGAACCTTGAAAGAATTTCGATATTATAACTTGATTTTTTTAAAATACTCCTTTTATTTAATATATTTTTTATTTGAAAGAGAATTATACAAAAATATAATTTATAATTTAAATATGATTCTCTTGCATCATTTATTTTTAAGTTTCAACAAGCTAATAAAGTAACACATAATTCACCATACTATATCATGATAACTAATTATTTGTAAATAGTTACTAGCTAATACCAAGCTATTAAATTAATAAATATTGTATCTCGTAAACGTGAAAAAAATTAATATTTAGGAAAATAATTATAAAAAAATTATGGATTAATATAATAAATACTTTTAGATGAAAGATTTATTTAAAATCTATTGTCATAGCAGTCTTAGTGCATAACATACAATAATTTTATTTTAGTTATGACATAAAATACTCTCAACTTAATAATTTATGGTTAAGAAAAAAGTAATTTGAATAGTCAACGATTTATTAAGAAATTTGAGGTTTTACAAGGTTAGTTACATACAATTGCATAAGTTCTATTAGGCGAGCCCAGTACATCGGGCGTGTCTGGAGCGTATGCCCCGGCGGTCGAGGCGTAAGTCCCACAGAACTAAGCCCCACACATAAGCCCAGGGGCGTTTTACGAGTGCTCCGCCTCAGGGCAAGCCCCGGGCGAATCCCAATTCTGCCTTTTAAAACGGAGGTTAGGAGTGATAAGTTAGAAGACCTTTTTGATGGACAACCTACATTCACAACTTCTTTCATTTGTTTTCCCAGTGATTTGAAGAAGAGTATAATCGCATAGAAAAGAACATAGAACAACAAATTTGTCAAATTCGAATTCTAACCCATATGGGTTTGATTTGTTTTTTCAGATTTTCAATAAAGTTGTTCTTTGAGTGTAGATAAAAAATTTATTGGTTGTAACTTGTGAGAAAATTAATAATTTAGCAGTGTAAAAAGCTTTGGATTGAAAAAGAAAGTTGAATATGAGAGAACGAGGAGAGGGAAGGAATAGAGAAGAAGAAGAACTGCATTTGGCTTTTGGTGAAAGGACAAAACAATCCCTCAAAACAAAATAATTCATGTGGCGTGCGTGTACTACACATCCCACCACAAGATTAAGTGTTACCAATGGGGTGTTAAATTCACCCCAAACAAGAATAGGGGGAACATAGATCGTCCGTAAAGTTAATAGTATGTAAATGATTTTTCCGAACTAGTTTGGTGGGCAATTTATGCATTTTCTCTTTTAAAAAATAGCTAAAATTGAAAGTAGGACAATCTTGATCTATTCAGTAAACTTTCTTTTTCCTATAACAATAGTGTCCGAACAGCTACACCTCAACTATTACACCATTGAAAACCTTCTACCTCCCACCAACACAAGTACAAGATAATGCCTAACAACAAATAGAAGGAAATCACTTGACATTTTTTAATCTTTACTAAGTTTTGGAACCCGGTCCCCACTACATGTTCATTGATCTTGTGTTAACGTTCAAAAAAACAAACAAACCGTGCTATATCTCAACTCAATACATAGGAGGAGACGATTTGTTATCTTGATTCCACCAAACTCTTCACTTCCTCTGTCCCCTTGGCCCAGGCAAACAACAATAAAACTTACCATGATTATATGACAAATAATGGGAACCAATAACCACCCTACTAAAACACAAATCAAAATTGACAGAGTAGCTAATATTTTCCCTATATAACTCAAAACCAATATTTAGAAACTGCATTAACATTATGATTTGGTCAACGGCCCTTTTGGCGTGACATATTTCCCATATTTCTTCAACACCGCATCTTCTGAAGAAACATCCCATAGCTGCAAATGATAAGCAAAGGCAAATTCTCAATCATTTACAGCCCAAAAACCACAGAAACTAGAGCCGCAACAAACTAATCCTTTCAAAGAGAACACAACTTACCTGCAACTTCCCTTTAGAACCACCAATAGCAAGAAAAAAGGGGCAATCATCAGAGAAGGAAACAGAGAAGACAGCTCCCTGATAACAAAATAAAACGAAGTGGTCATCATGATAGTACATCAATCAAAATGTATAATAACCCTCTAAAACCTTGTGTTTTTGAAAGGTTGGAAGAAAAATATGTATCCAATAAATATTCAACCACAAAGATTTACAAATCACATACGGCTTTTGGATTCCTTGATGCAATACAAGAAGGTTGATTGTTGCTCAAATCCCAAAGTTTAACCTGCAGCACATTAATTAAATTAATCAGTGGAATAGCTCTCATCCCCCGGAATAAATAAAAACTAGGTAATAAGCAGCGAACGGAGACAACAAGAAAGTACCATCTTGTCCGTGGAACCAGTTGCAAGAAGCTGCCCAAAATACACGCGGAAAATGAGTTAGGAAAAACGAATTAAAGGGTAACGCAAAAACAAAAAAAACAAAAAAAGGCTTCACATACATTTGGGACTAGAGGATTAAAGGACATCGAGGACACTGCTTTATCATGAGCATGGATGGTAAAACTTGGCTTTGTCGCAGAACTCGAATCAGAACTAGCAGCACGGATATCAAAACTAGTAACTGTACCATTCTCCAAGCTGACCTGAAAGTTTTACGGAACTCTACTCACGTCAGCGATTCCTAATGTCCAATACACACCCAGATTAAAATCTCCAAGCAGATTTTACAACAGATTTATTCATCCTAACAAAAAAAACTTTCAGGTCTCATACTAACAGGGAACAGAAATTTAGTGATTGGCCAAGGGGAAAAGATTACATGACAGATTGAATTTATCTAGGAGACAGATAAACACTTCTATTTTTCTGCATTAAATAAAATCAAGTGTCAAAAAATTCAGCAAGCAAATAGATAAACTAATATGCACATAATTTCAATGTCACCCACCCCCCCTTTCTTTTCCCCTGATTCCATAGTGTATTTACCTAACCAACAGACACAATCCCATCCTTAATTTAGTTACGATACTGATGGCCTCATGTTGAGAAAATTATTCACAATCTCCACACTAACGATTCCTGCAACAGAATTAAAGGAACTACCTAATCATGTAGCATACCAAACAACCAAAACCTTGAAAAGTAGATTGGGTAAGTCACAAACACAGTGCAAGCACTGACCACAAATGAATGCTCAGAATGTGGATCCCAAGCCAAGCTTTCAACATCAGCGGAAACTGGAAACTTATATCCACTATGAGATGGATACCTCACATCCTTCTGCAAAGACATGTTGAAAGTTCAATTAGCATCTTAAACTAAGAAGCTAATCCGCGGTCCTAGCTTTCCAAAACAAAAAGGGGCAAGAAGGAAGAAGGAGAAAAGCTTTATCACCAAGCAAACTGTATGATCGAATGACCCGCTCAGAAGAATCTGTGATGCAAATGGATTCCATGCAACTGCTTGAACCTGACAAAGCGGAGCAAGATGATGAATCTGCTTCTTTCATAATTTTGTAAGCAAGCTGCTGATAAATGTTTTATAAATTATTCAATTTTGATCAGATAGAATTTCAAAGAATAGTAAATGCATATTGTTTACTTTAACATGCAGAAGAGGTCACCTACATAACAAAAGACTTTAAGTGTATCGGGGGGTTCTCGGTCCTTGATACAAAACAATATGATGTTCAAACAACATGCAACAAAATTTCGGATTCTACCTTGTCAGTATGGTCGTTCATAGTGATAGTACAGCTTCTGGTATTCACATCCCAAACCTTGACTGATTGATCAGCACTAGCACTGGCAAGCATATTCCTGCGTAGAATGATGGACAAAACATATGAACTTTGACTATACATCTCTAACGCATACATCATACACCGATCAATCAGTGAATCAGAAATCCATACCTATATTCCTTGTTCCAAGCGAGACCAAGTACTGAATCGGAGTGGCTGTCCTTTTTGTATTTGATGGTTTTCTACAAGGGAAAAAAAATTAAGAATTACGTAAATGGGGCATAAGAAGTAAGTTTTGGGTTCACACAATTATCAAATAGTAAAGACCATCCACCATGCATACTATCATTCCTTTTCTTTCAATTTCTAAAGAATGAGGTTTGAACACTGGTATTTGGTATGTGTTAAATAACTCTCAAAAATATTTGCTGCCATGATAGAAAAACAACAAAATGGTTATTTAAAGGTAGTTTCTCTTTTTTCTTTTGATGGGTGAAGGGATAGTTTCTCTTCAAAACATATCATTGGTCAATTTAATTTTTAATATAAGAAACTAATAATGCCAATAATCGACTCCTTGGCACATATACGCTTGCCCTGCATCGCATGCATAGTGTAGAGTAGAGGCGCAGAGAATGAGTTAACCAAGAACATGTCAGTTGAACTGAAGTCCAAGCCCTTCAAGACATCCAATAACAGAAATCGACAACTAATACACTCCAGTTCCAGCTAGCTGCTTGAATACTCAGACAAGCCTCTTATACATTAGAGCCTAACAATATCAAGAACATCACCACCTCAAGCTGCTCACATGGCCATCAATTAGAGCCTCTTAGACTACTAATATGGATAGTTCCTACCTCATAATATCAAGCATGAAAATACAGTACTATTGTGAAGATCGGGCATGCCCAACAATCCATGCATTAATGAGTTACACTGCAGCATGGAGACACCAATCGTTAAATTATACGCAGTCAACTCTTTAACAGTTTAGTACGGCATCCCGCAAAAAAAGATCCACATTGATGTTGAGGTATATGCAGCCCTTGTTTCCTTTGGACAGGAGAGAAGGAAATTTATTAACAGCATCATATATAAGTGGAAGATGACAGCCCTACATGCATGAAGTAAGAAGGAAATTGGGACTACTAGAGATAAAAGCCTAACAACGACCATCAGTGATGGCCAAGCATTGAAATTAACCTACTACTTTATTCAACAGAGAAGCCAGGAAACTAGTCCACATGTGTTCTACCTTTAACATACAAAACTAATTTCAGCTGAACAAGCTGACTTAGCATACAAGACCATTCCAATTGAAAATTGGATTAAAGATTACCTTCTTCCCCTTTTTCTTTATGTCAGCGATTCCACCTAATACAGCAGCTGGTTGCACCTCATCCAACTACGAAGAATGAAGATAGTGCGATACGATCAGTAGTGAGTCAGGAGTTCATCAAGATCAGTGTGCAGTCACTTACTATGTCTAGGTCCCAAATTTCAATTGCTAGTTCCATTGAACCCACGGCTATGAAGTTCCCTATCAACATATAACTCATTTATTAACATGAGAAAAGGAAGTACAACATCAATTATACAAAGATCAACTATTATAAATCTAAGATCAAACTGCATCAAATAGATTCATTGTGCCTAATTTCGGTGGTAAAATGGGTAAAAGAAAAGAAAAAATACTGAGAAAGGAGTGAAACAATGGAAGAGAATATAGCCCGATCGCAAATTAATGTTTGCGGATGGTTCTGAAAGGTTTGCCTTCTAAACAAGTGTGTAGTGCTGGTGGCTGCCATTCTACCAAACGCTACAGGCCAAGAGAAAGGTAAGCAGGGTGAGAGAGATGCAATTTAAATAGATTTTATCATAGCAAATGAATCTCTTAGCTTAATACTAATTATAAAAAAGTACTCCTATATCATAGTGAGCAGCATAATTTCTTTAGCCTCTGAAATTATTGAAATCTACCAAGGTAAAGAAGCACAGGGAAGTGCCGATGCCAGGGGCTTTAGAGCAAAATCAACTAAAGAGTGGGCTTTTAGTGAAGAACAAGTGCTAATAAACAATTGCCAAAAAAATGATGTCAATGATTAAAGCATGTGCAAACAATTATAAGAAGTAAAAATGATGTCAAAGAATTGCTTCTGAAAGTTATATATGTTCAACAACCACTAAGAGAAAAAACTTCATAGCAAGCTCAACTTCAAGCAGAACCTTACCTTTCCCCTCGTCACTTTTAATAGGGCAATCGAGCCATGCTGTGCAGAGAGGAAACGCAGGAATAATAATCTCATGATGAACATACATGTTTACAGCGCCATCTGATAAAACTTCCAAAATCCAGATCTGCTGGCACGGATGAACGTTACAAAATTAAAGGTGGCCAAATGAAATTACCAGGGGCATACAAATGAAAGTATAATTAAGTCTGAAGTAAGTTTTACTTGCCTCAAGATGACTGACGTCGTCATCATTGCTTGCACAAACTATAATAGAATCATCAGGCTTTATTGTCATGTCCTCGTCCTCCTCTGAGTCATTGTCCTGAGGGAAGAATTTCATCCGTAAATAAAATGGAAAATAATTCAAAGGAGCCAACGTGAGGGAAAACAAATGGTCATTCTGCAACCTTATCCTTGAGATATGGGTCCATGTCATTACTTGGGTAGTACAGGTCTTTGAGTCCCGAACCGAAAAGCTCAATGCCTGACAATGCCAAACACATGCAAAGAGAGAGAGAGAGATGCAAACTAAATCAAAATCCATTTAAAATTTGACAGTTAGCAATAAAAGCAGGAACAGCTTTCCAAGTAAAAACTGATATGTCATAGTGGAGACTGGAGACTAGCTAGTCCTTGGGTAACAGTAGAGGCGGATTTAGTTTCATGGGTTCAACCTTTAAGTTTTTTAGCATTGAACCCATTGTATTCTTAGAATTATGGGTTCAGACCTATTATTTGTTGCAATATTAATGAATTTTTGTACATAAATTTATGCTCTACGTCGAAAACACTGGGTTCAGATGAACACGGTGCCCGAGTGCTTCATCAGCTACGTTAGATATAATAATGAAGGAAAAAAACAGTATTCAACCCAAATGAACATATCAGCTAACAGGGTTATTGAGTTACCATCCTCCTCATCATCGTAGTTTTCCATATTCAATTCCTTTAAACCATTTGTTATGTTATCGGTTCCTAGAGAGACATCTTTTGTAGCTTTTCCAAGTGCATTAGCAGCTGCTAATGCAACAGCAACTTCATCATCTTCGTTTTCCTTGGATTCATCAACATTCATATCTTCTTCAGCTTCCTCATTATCACTAACTTCACTGCAAGGAAAATAAAGCAACAGACTTTCAAGAGTAAGGCAAATCAAGTTCAGTTCCAATACAATACAAACAATACAATAACTAGTAACTACGAAGTTGGGGTCGACAATATGAATCCTTACTTCTTTCTTTAAATTCAAATAATAAAATAGTAATAATATTAAAAGTTCTCTAACAAATAAAAGCTTTTTCTAACATTGTGCAATCTCTTTAGCTAAGTCTGCATTGATTCCAACAATTTGATGTTCTTTCGAAACAACTTCTTTCCATGTGATTTTAGGTCTACCTTGTTCCATTTCTAACACCTTCACTGACCATAGTTTTAAACCTACGGACCAGTATATCTTTAGGGAGACGCAAGACATGATTACAATATCAAGTTCAGTTCCAATTACCAGATATTCTAGGTCTTAAATAGGTCAATTTCATTTAGGCATACCAAAAACAAATTAAAAGAAACAAAAAAAAACAATAATACCTTTTATCAAGGAGGCCACACTTCAAAAGCTCCTCAATTTCTTCCTTCGAAGGGGGCTCAGCCGCAGCTGGAACTGACTTTGCAACCCCTTTGGGAACCCACGAAATAGCTGCTATCATTTTTTACACTGCAAGCAAGGGTGGCTCTATGGCGAAACCCTTGTCTTACTCCCCATAATATATACTAATTTACAATTAGATATTAGTTAATAAAAAAAAATCAAATTTTTATATTTTTTAAATAGGTTTGAATGAGTTACTCCCTCCGGTCCACTTTATTTATTTTTTGTTATTTTTACACATATTAAGAAATTCATCTTTTAATATTAATTAGTAAATTGACTATATTGATATTTACTATCTCTTCATATTTTTTCATTTAATTTTATTTTATATTTGACATAATGCCATTATGAATTTGGAATGTGATGATTAGCAGCTCCCAGAACCGAAGTAACTGGTACAACTCATTGAAAACTTTGTGAGCATAAAAAATTATTTCAAATTTTGCAACAAAAAATCTCAAATTGTCATGTAATTTTAATTTTAAAATATAAAAATTTCAACATTTCCTCTCCAGTTTTAGTTTACAAAAAGAATTAAGATGAATTATACGAGATGAAATGATCATCAGATTTTATAACAAGTAGTACGTGGACTATTAGGGAAGTGAAACGCTAATTTGAGATGGATGAATCCAATTGTATTGGAAAATAAATATAACACATACTCTAATATTATTTACAGCAATTTTTAAAATAAATAATAATTGATTCACTCTTAAAAACTGAAAAAATTAAATATTTTGGACCACAAAAAAAGGGCCAAAAATAAGATAAAGTGGACGGAGGGAGTAATATGATAAATCTTTTCTTTCATTAAATTAAACAATATTTTTACCTTTTTATCAAATTTACTTTTTTCTTCTATGTATACCTTTTTTCATGTTTCTCACGATTTTACTATTTAATTTTAACTCAAATTCTCTAAATTAGCTATTCCTTTTGACACAATCATACGTCAAAAAACAAGTCTTTTGTCTCTCTTTTTTAACTAAGAAATTTTCTGGACAAGTGTCCCATGTTAATAAAACACGATGAATAGTGCGCTCACCCCTTTATCATTTTCACTTAATATCATGTCGTGCGCCTATCCGACACATCATCCGTATGCGTTGCGCTCTTACATTATGCCTTTTTAGAGTCTTATTATTCTATGAATTTTATGCAAAAAGGTCCAAGGGTCTTTTGATGTATTTTTATTTTAGTTGCCAATTTCATTGAGACCATTGGCGCACGAACATGTTATTCAACCAACTTCATTTGCATTTGTTAACTGAATGGCATATTTGTTGTCTTTAGTGTTTTTGTCATTGTTGTCTTATCTTAATTGAAACTCTATTTGAGAGTGTCAAGAATGGATTGGTGGCTCAAGAGAGAGGCTAGTAAGACCTTGCTTTAGGCCCTCGAGATTTTGAGGCCCAAAAATTTTTAAATTGTGAATTTTATGATTGTATTTTAGCTTAGACAATATTAAAGTTTGTAGAAAAATAAAAAGTATACAAAAAATTATAAAATGAGAGAAAAAGTGATTGTCTATTATTTAACAGTAAAATACTTTAGAATCTTGAATTAAACTACTTATATTTTCATATTGGTCAATATATTTTTTACAACTATATCAAAGGAATTAAATAGTAAATACATGCCTAATATAAAGGGGTCAAAGGAGAAGGCTAAGACAAGCAAGTAAGCAGAAAGAAAGGCTAAAGAAACTCTGGAGAATAGCATCAAGGTCTCCATCCATATATGCAATCGTCGTATGTGGTCAAATTCCAAAGGCGAACTCAAACCATAGACGGGCGGCTTCAAATCTTTCGTTCGTGATAACTCAACACTAAATCATGTTTCGTGACGACCTTCAAGTTGTTCGTCACGTACTACAAACCTGAAATCCGTCAAGTTCAAGATCAAGCTCTCAAGCTCTGGAACCATCATTTGTGAGGAGAAGAATTAGAGGACTATATCTCTTTAGATTTAGAGATTGAAACCCTATCACTTGAAATCGAATATAATATTTATCGTTATATTTCTTGTCTTGGTTATTATTTTTCAGGAGTGAAATTTAATTGTTACAAATTTTAGCACGCTCAGTGGGACTATCTCTACCTTTCATCTCTTCTCAACTCTCAACATTCAAGATCACTAAGATGGTTTCAAATAAGATCGACTCAAAAGTTGCTAACTCCAAGTTTTCTTCTGACGTTGAAAGTATCATGAACGCTACTATGGGGAGTTGTTGGGCCAATCACCCGAAGCAAGGCGAACGTCTTAGGACAGCGATCACTCCAAGTGTCATCTGCACCAATGCATGTTTTGAGATCTTCATCATCCGAAGAAGATAGGTCCTCTGCTAGCAAATAAGAGAGAGGAGATAATATTGCAGAAATTGTGGAGAAAGCTCTTGCTCAACTTACTTTATACAATACCAATAGTTAGCTTACCCAAGCTGATAATGAAGTTTAAAGTGTTGGATTTTGCGCCAATCTCGCCACATGACATGTTCCAAACTGAGTTCAATATATGGGAAGGTCTCGGTTATTCTTCATCATCTGCAATAATCATGGAAGCAATTATGACCAACACTTCGACAATAGAGGAGCAACTCGCAAACTTGACAAAGGTGATTGATGGCTTAATGATGATAGGCTATAATTACGTATTTTAGTTGATTATTACACTCTAATTTACTGCACTTTATTTGAGATTGCGCTTTAATCGCTAGTGTTTTGCATTAACGGTGTGTTTTATGCCTTGTAAGAGTGATTCCGAGCTATATAGATGTTATGGAATAAATTCAAGTGATTTGGAGCTTTGAAGTTTGATTAAAAGCCCAAGGAATTAATCTGGGATCGTATTCGGGGAACAACGGATGATAGAGTAACAAAACGAAGAATCGAGTAGGCATATTATGCATTGTCTAGTAAAATAAACATAATTTTTTGCTCAGAACTCCATTTGGGCTCTACAATATATGGTTGGAAAATTAACTAAAAGGGCTACAAATTTCATGTTTTACGGTTTTCCAAATTCCAAACGGAACAGGGTAAAAAATACGGTCGAAACCGCGACCGCGGAGCTGAGGCGGGCTAAGGCAGTATACCTGTCATATACCGCAGTTTGACCGCGGCCGCGGCAGTCCAGATGTGAAATATTGTCCTTTTTCACGTATAAGAAGGTATAATTATTTGGGCCCGATCCTACTTGGTATATATACATGAAAAAACGGTATTTTTGTGGAGTTGGACACACTTTTGACATAATTTAGACCTAAGGAAGCTAAGGAGACACTACTTTAGGGTTAGACAACACCTCTGGAGGCAAGAATACGCTAGGAGCAAGGAGGAAGATTAAACTACGAGTTTTTCCCCTTCTTCTTCCTATTTTTATTGTTGGTTATGAATTTGAGTATTGTGTTTTCATATACTTTTATGAATAGCTAGTTTATTATCTAGAGTTTATATAGAACCTTTTGTAGGATGAATTCTTGTTATGTTTTAATATAATTTAGCCTTTGAATTTATCTATTTGTTCAACTACGTGTTTGATGTTGTTGATTGAATGAACATCAATTTACTGTGCCTATTTAGTGTGTACTGCTCGAGAGAGAGTACATATTTAGGTAGTTGTTGAACAACATCACTCCTAACGTATGTGAGAGATTAATACGGAGGGTTTAAAGGCGAGATAAGAGATAATGAAACCTTGATGCGATCATAGTGAGCGGTGAATTAGTGCCAGCTAGTGTAGTTCGAGAGAATATATCTAATAAATTATGGTAGTTGCTCGAGAGAGAATTACGACAACTAAAGTACTCACGATCTGTAGAGAATACTTAGGCGAAAGTATAGAAGACAAGCGGGAAGGATTCCAACAATTGGGGAAATCACAACTCTAGACCTCTTAATCTTTTCTCCAACCCTTGGTTTCTTTAGTTGATGAACTTCTATTTCTTTTTGATAATTATTAGTTACTTAGTTTACATAACTTAGAAGTTATTCGAGCTTGTCCTCTTGGTGATATTGAACAACTATAGATAAACCTTAGCTCTCAGTGGGATTCGACTCCGGACTTTTAGACTGGATTATATTTGCAGCGACCGCTTATCCTTTTTAGGACTAGAGTTGGGCGTGATCACTTAACAAAGTATGCTCAAGATCAAGATTTTCGTATCACAAAATTGTCAGGTATAGTTGAAAGCATGATGGATGGAGAATCAAGTCATGCACTTGGAAAGCTCCCTGAAGTCCACGAGAAGGCTGATCCTCCAACAAAACAAGAATCATCCGCTAAAGAACTTCATGTCTCCTCCGAAGAATCAATTCCCATCTAACAATTGAAGAAATTAATTATGGGAACTATCAAAGATGAGTATGAGGTCGCTTCAAAGTCTTCTCTGACGTACGCAAAGACGTATACTGCAAGAATCGATAGCTTAAAGATGCCTACCGGCTATCAACCTCCCAAATTTCAGCAGTTCGACGGCAAGGGAAATCCAAAGCAACATGTTGCGCACTTTGTTGAGACATGAAACAATGCAGGGACTTATGGAGATTACCTTGTCAAGTAGTTCGTCTACTCACTCAAAAGGAATGCTTTTGATTGACCGACCTTGATACTGGATCCATTGAGAGTTAGGACCAATTAGAGCAAGAGTTTCTCAATCGCTTTATAGCACGAGACGTACTGTGAGCATGGTGGAACTTACGAACACTCGCCAATAAAAAGATGAACCAGTTATTAACTTTATCAATTAGTGGAGGAATGCAAGTCTTAACTGCAAAGATAGGCTAAGCGAAGCTTCCGACATAGAAATGTGCATGCAAGGAATGCATTGGAGACTTCGTTACATCTTGCAAGGAATTAAGCCCAGGACATTTGAAGAACTTGCCACCCGTGCTCATGATATGGAGTTGAGCATGGCTTATAGGGGGAAGTGAAGGGTTGCCCATCTACGAACCTCACAAGGGAAGAGATAAGCAAGAAGTCAAGAAATAGAGCAAGTTCATACCCAAGAATGAAAGCAAAGAATCCATGAACGTCAATGCCTCTCCTTTGAAGTTTACTACTAAGGTGAACAAGAAATAGATTATGAAAACAACTTTCTCTCAAGACAATGCAAATCGGAAGTTGACTCTCAAAAAGATGCAAGAAAAGGAGCACCCATTTCTACACTCTAATGTGCCTGCAAGATTTGAAGAACTCCTCGAACTAAAGCTCATTGAGTTGCCATATGAAGCTGGAAAAATCAACGACCCGAATTACTGCAAATACCATCGACTTGTAGGTCACCCTCTTGAGAAGTACTTTGTCTTCAAGGACAAAGTTATGGATTTGGTTCGTCAAAAGAAGATCGAGCTCGAGGACAAAAGGCGAGCATAAACCATTGGATATGCACCCGTGAAGGGAATAAAGATAAAGAATTGTTGGAGGACGACAAAGTCCGAGCTGATCAACCTAATGAGGAAGGTTGGACCCTGGTGACTCGTCAAAGACGCCGTAAATTGAGTTCGCAAAAAGGATCAGCGAAGCAACCTACGGGGAATAATGGTGTTGTGCTTTGTCGGTTAATGGCGTCGGCGTTGGAGTTGCAAGAAACTTTATACAAAATGTGAAAATGATGATTTAGTTACATGAATTTATATAGAGGGGTTATTTTAGAAATAAAGAAAAGTTTCTAAGGGTATATTTGCTAAAATAATGAGCAAAATATCACCGCTGTGATTCGGGGCAGGCCGCGATAGAGTTTGGGCCAGTCTATTGTATGTGAAGAAACGCCAGGGCCTGCTTATAATTTGAATTAGAATCTTTACAAAATTAACCAGCCGAATTCACTGCTAAATTTTTTTGGATGGGCTGAAAAGTGAACTAAAGTACTAAACTCTTCTATTTTGTTTGTTTGTCTATTTAACAATAGTCGCTTTTTGTACTGACAACCTATAACTTCAATTAAAAAACCCAAGCCTCGCTGCAGACAGATCCTTGACTGCAACCTTCTTCACTCCTCTAGCCATTTTTACGAGTGATTTAGGTTCCAACCGCCTTGTTTCTAGATGAAATTTTCAGCCACTGATCCATTTGACTTCTTAGCTTTTACGTATATTGATTTGAGGTTAATTTAAGTGAAAAATTATGGTCGGTTCAGATTCGTATGACCGAATCCAACTTATTTTTGACCGAAGTGTAGTAGTTGTTGTAACGAAAAAATTACTTTTTCTAACAACTTATACGTTTAATTGAGGTGGTACACAATTTAAAATGGTATGCAAGAGGTTATTGGTTCAAAGCTTGCGCAAGATGTGATTTGTAAAACATATTCCTTTAATGCACTTTGTAAAAAACATTCCTAAAATGCGATTTGTAAAACGTATTTAACAAATCCGATTGTAAATTGAATATGATTGTAAACTGAATGCGGTTTGTAACGCATTTTGAAAAATGCAATATGTAAAACACATTCATAACGGGATAAAATGCGCATTTCACGAACACAATTTACAAACTCATTTCACGAACTATTTTATATCCCCTAAATAATGACAAAAGATTATTCTTAAAAACAAAATTTTTTTATATACGATCCACATAATTTTGTTTTCCTTCATGCTTAAGGCGCTAGTTTGGATGAAAATCCTTATAAGGCAGGTGGCCTATCTAACATAGATATCCGTCAAAAATAGCTCTGATGCATCCAACTTAGCGAACCAATGTTCCATTCTTTTTGATTTCGCATTGGCGATAAGTGATTTGTAAAATACATTTAACAAACACTACGTAAAATACTTTTCCATGATGTGATTTGTGAACACATTTTCCAAATGCAGTTTTTAAGCCGAATTGGATATATTGTAGTTGTTTTTGTTATATTCTCAATTTTGTGACAAAATTACTAATTGTGATGCCTTGTAAGAGTTAAAAAAAAAGAAATGTATGTTTTTTAGCCGCTCCTAAAATAATAGCTGTTAATATATATATATATATATATATATATAT
>MU783809.1:23459-49796 GCA_026770625.1 Nicotiana glauca | reverse complement strand
AAATATATATATATATATATATATATATATATATATATATATATATATATATATATATATATATATATATTGTATATTATTTTGGCCAATGAATGCAATTAATTTTAGGCTACCAACAAATTTTATAAACTAGATATTGTATATGAGTGCTCAAAGCCTCATGGTGCCATTTCTTATTGAGGAAAAACATAACTAGGCAAAATTGTAGGAATATTTGCGGACACATAGCAGCATTAGGTCTTTTACACATAAGGCAAGAAAATATTTATATTTCTAGCCAAAACCCCTTAAACATGGTAACTTCAATCACGCTTCTACTTTATATTCTTAAACGGTTTCGGTTACATACTTCTACTTAATTAAGAAAATCAGTTACTACTGATTAGCCAATCTTCTTAGACGTAACTGACGCATTCCAATTATTCCATATGTCAATATAGTATTATATAAAGATATGGGAACCATATAATTCGAAGCCAACAACAGAAAGATCATATATACTTCTTCTGCCATGGATAACAGAATCACAATTTTGGTTCAACATAGCGGTCAATAGGATATGCAACATAGGTTTAAAAATTGTAGCGTCGATGGGGTGGTTATCAGTATGGAATGGGATTTTAAATAGATTCGTTCATAGATATCAAAGATACTTGGAGTCGACGCACAAATTGATACGATGGATATTGGATATTCCGTGAAAGAGAATTTTCCACCGATGAAAATATACGACTACAGGAGTTTGGGCTTGTACATGGAGTTGAAAAGCAAAAATTTATCTTTCACTGATTATCCATTGTGTATAATATTTAAAAAGAAGGATAACAATGGTACATGCGCGAATATAGTTGTTAACGAGGCAAACTCCAATCTTTTTCAGAATTTGCCGATGGTTGACAATTTGGAAACGCTTGAATGGATTAATTCCTAAAACAAAGAGGACTATGATATTATGCAGATTGATAAAGAGTATATAATCGGAATCAGTACACATCAAGAGGTTAATTAAGGGCAGCTGTACAAAAACAAGGATATACTGCAAAACGTTATGAAACATCTTGCAATCCGAGAGAAGTTCCAGCTTAAGGTTGATCGTTCAAATAAAACAAGGTAATTGTAAAGTTAATGAATGATTATATACAATTGTATGATATGCTTTGTAAGTTGTAATTTAAAAATAATAGTGGTAATCTTTTCGACCTTTCACTGAATATATGTTTGATATGGCCGACTGACTATACATGTATATAGATAATTGTATGAAGTGAACTTAATGTCTTGTAAATTTAGTATTTAGTAACGCTATATTCCCTAATAATACAACTAAATGGTATAAATTTAGTATAATATTTGTGTAAAAAGATTAAACCAATAGTTTAGATTATATGCACAGATTATACATGAAATGGCATGTGTATGATTTATATGTGATGTGAGTTAATACATTCGAGTTTTTTTTACCCAGCTAGTGAATTAATTTTTATATTTGAAACCAAAAAAGTAATTAATGTATTTATACTGCAGGTATTATCTTGTATGTGTGGATGATCAATGCTCATGGAATCTTAAAGCATCAAGCCTAAACACCTCGAATATATTTATGGTGAGAAAGTTTGAAAAAGTTAACACATGTGGAAATTTATTTTCACAGCGGCAGGCTACCTCTGATCTCATTGGAAGTTTGATAATGAACAAGTTAGATGATCCAAAGTTGGAGTATACTCCAGCAGAAATACAACGTGACCTCAAGAGGGGTTATGGAGTTGATTTGAATTATATGAAAGCATGGAGGTTGAGGGGAAAAGCTTTTGAAATGATGAGAGACAAACCAAGCGATTCGTATAATAAGCTGCCAAGGTTTTTGAATATGTTAATGCATACAAATCATCTGTCAGTGACAAGGTTGGAAAGGTCAGATGACGGGTGCTTCTTATATGTATATGTATCACTCTTCTCATCAATTAAAGGATGGGAGTATTGCATGCCTAATGTTATTGTCGATGGTAGCTTTCTAAAATCAACATACAGAGGGACCTTACTAACGACCTGCACACAAGATGCAGCAGGGGAGTTGAAGTAAACATTCATAGGTAGAAATTATTTCAAGTATAATTACACGTGATGTATAACTGTGTATAAATTATACCCTAAATAACCTGAATATTTTGATGGTATCACAGCTTCAACATGTAGTTTAGTATAAATCATGTATAATTTATCATATCCTCATTTTTATCGAACAAATATTCTTTATCGTATTTGATATGATGTATAATTTATGTTTTAAATTAAGTTAATTTTGTGATGTTCAATAAGGTAAAATATTTCCGCTCGCATATGCTGTGGTTAATTCGGAGAATGATGCATCATGGGAGTGGTTCTTTCGGAATTTGCGAGAAACATATGGTATAAGGGAAGGAATGTGCATCGTATCTGACAGGCATGAAAGCATTTTGAAGGCAACATCATTTGTGTATCCTGAAGTGCCTCATTGTGTATGCATATTCCATCTATGGAACAACATAAAGTTGAGGTTCAAGAAGAGCCAAAAGAAAATAAGGCCCTTATTTTTTGCTATGGCTAAAGCATACACAACTGAGGAATTTAACCAATACATGTCAGAAATATGTAATCTTGATGGGAGAGTTAAAGAATACTTATTTGACATTGGATATGATAGGTGGTCGGTAGCGCATTCAACAGTTAATAGGTCCATGGTGATGACATCAAATATTGCGGAATCCATGAATTCAGAGAATAAGGCGGCGAGGGATATACCTATCTACGATCTGCTTGACTACTTGATGAAGCTGGCTGCGGCTTGGAATAACATAAACAGAAATGGAGCACTGGCAACTGGTACAACACTTAGCACTGGCGAATTCCGGTTGGTAGGTGAGATTTTGATCCAAGGGTCGGAATAGAATTCCGAGAGTTACAGTAGCTCTGTTAGGTGATTTTTGATGTGCGGGTAAAATTTCAGGTCATTTAGAGGTGTTTTGGTTGGGTTTTTGATCGAATGCATGTTTCGGAAGCTTTGAAGAAACTTAGGCTTGAATCCGATGTGAATTGATGATTTTAGTGTTGTTTGATGTGTTTTGATGATTGGAATAAGTTCGTATGATATTTTGAGATATGTTGGTGCCTTTGGTTGAGGTCCCGGGGGGCCTCGGAGTGATTTCGGATGGCTAAACGGAGGTTTTAAACTTGGATTTTGTTGCAGATTTTGCCCAGCGTTGCAGTCCAAATTTGGCCTTCGCGTTCGCGGGAGGGACCCTCGCGTTCGTGTAGCGGAATTTCCTGGGCCATCGCGTTCGCGTGGTTGTCCTTGCGTTCGCGTAGAAGGGGCATGGGGCCCTGCCTAAATTGTTCTATGCGTTCGCGACATAGGGGTCACGTTCGCGTAACGGGAGGATCTGAAGCATCGCGAACGCGACAAATGGAACGCGTTCGCGTAAAAGGGTGAGCTGAAGCATCGCGTTCGCATGCTGGGAGCAGCGTTCACGTAGAGTAAAATCATGGTCAACACAATTTGTTCATCGCGAACGCGGGGGTGTTGACCGCGTTCACGTAGGGTTAAACCTGGGCGTTCGGAGGGGTTTTTATATTATTTCATCCGCGACCCCATTCATTATTTCCTCCATTGTTGACCACCTTAAGAGCTTTTTGGTAGAAATTGAAGAGGATTGTGACGGGAATTGATTGGAGGTAAGTCTCGTGACCTAGAAACGCTATTTTATTGAAGAATCAACCTTTAATTCTTGGAAATTTGGGTAAAAATTGGAAGCACTGGGCTTGGATTTTGAAAAGAAAATTTGGGATTTGAGGGGACATTTGAAATCCGATTTTGGTAAATTTGATATGTACGGACACGTGGCGAGACGAGGAATCCGGCGACATGAATTTCATAATTTTTCAAGAAGTGGGCCAGGGGCTCGGATTTTGTCAACTTCGTGATTTTCGACATTTTTCGAGTATTTTTGATTGGGTTATGTTTCTTTGGCCTATTGTAATGTATTCCTTATGGGTTTGATCAGATTTGACGTGCGAGGAGGTGGATTAGAGGGGAAAAGGTTTGACGAGCTAGACTTTTGGCCGGCTAGAGGTGAGTAATGACTTTAAATGTTGTCCTGAGTGCTTGAGACCCCGAATTTGCACAACTTGGTGTTGTGTTGAGATGAGACACGCGTTCAATGACGAGTTCTGGGTCATTTACTATTGGGGACTGTGACTTGGTTCAGTCCGGATGATATTTTTACCGCATATTGGCTATGACTTGTTGTTTCCACTATGATTTGGCTTGTTGCCACATTTGGGGCTTATTGCCGACTATTTGAATTCTTTATGAACTATCATCATTGTTTCCCTCACTATTTGAAATATTATTTGAACTCAGTCCATGTGATTTACACTGTTTCATGATCTCAGCTATATTTTTCTCAAACTTGGAGTTTTAACTGATATTTGAAATATTGTTTGAGCTGAGTATTACTGTTTTACTGATGCTCGAAGGGCTTTTGATTATTTTTGGACTGATTGAGGCCGAGGGACATATGTGAGGGCATGATGAGTGATGTGAGGAGGCTTTCAGGCCTCGAGTGACATGTGAGAAGGCTTTCAAGCCTCGAGTGTATTGTGAGCAGGCTTTCAGGCCTCGTATTGATATTGTTCAGGATTTCAGGCCTTGTTGATAGCGCTTGGGCTGTTGGAGCCCCTCCGGAGTCTGCACACCCACAGTGAGCGCTGGTACCCATCTAAAGCAGTTAAATTTTAGACAGTGGTAACAATGACACTGTCATACGCGTTTTGGTTAGGTAACAATGACTGACCATTGGTAACAATGGCACTGTAATACGCATTTTTGGTCAGGTAACAATGGCTGACTGGTCAGGTAACAATAACTGACCAGGAATGAAAAATCATGCCCGAGGGGCAGAATTCTGAGCATTTCTTACTGGTTGAGCATAATTGTTTTTAATTGTTTGCAAAGAGAATTTCTTGCTATATTTCACCGGTTTTGCTGTTTATCTGGTTTTATTGCTTGAGATAGCATTACTTGTGCCTTTATGGGATTTTATGTTCTCACTTGTTATTTGTTTTTATTACTCACTGGGTCGGAGTACTCACATTACTCCCTGCACCATGTGTGCAGATACAGGCATAGCTGAGTTCGTTCCTGAGCGCTGATTCCTTCCAGACCAGGCAGACCCGGAAAGACGAGGTAGCTGTCGACGTCCACCGCTCCATTTCTTCCTTATCATCTGTACTTCATTTATCTTCGGACTATGTTCTTGGATATAGACTTGTAGTATTTCATTTAAACTCTGTAGTAGCTCATGACTTGTGACACCCCGATTGCGGGCTGGATTTGGGTTGGCATCCTTGTTATCACAGTTATTCTGCGTTATTGGTTACGTTTTTCCTGTTTTAAGCTTATCTATGTTAATAACTGGTAATAATTTGAGGAGTTAATGTTCTGTTGGCTGGCCTTGTCTTCACGAGAGGCGCCATCACAACCAGGTGAATTTGGGTGGTGACAAGTTGGTATCAGAGCCAGGTTACTAGGTCTCACGAGTCATGAGCAGGTTTAGTAGAGTCTCGCGGATCGGTACGGAGACGTCTGTATTTATCCTTGAGAGGCTGCGGAACCCTTAGGAAAACTTCATATTCTTGAAATTCTTGTCGTGTGACTTTGTTGAATCTGAGAACTAAACTTCTGTGTTCTATTCTCTCACAGATGGCAAGGACCCGCACTACAGGACGAGTCGGACGACCACCGGTACCACCTACTGAGGGCACTAGAGGCCGTGGACGCAATCGTGGTCATGGTAGGGGCAGAGCCGCGAGGGCAGCACCTGTTGCTCCACCAGTTGCCCCAGCTCAGGATCAGGCCCCACCTGCAGACATTCCAGCAGCACCTGTTCAGTCACCGGCAATGCCCATTGTGATTCCGGGTCTCCAGGAGACCTTGGCTTAGATACTATCAGTTTGCATTAGCTTAGCCTAGGTAGTTTTAGCCACTACTACGGTAGCTACTTCTCAGGCAGGGGGAGGTAGTCAGACCCCCGCTGCTCGCATACCGGAGCAGGTGATGAAGGGTTTATAGACACCGGGAGCAGCTCCAGCTCAGTCGATTGTACCAGTTTAGGATTTTGTGGTTCCAGCTATGCCAGACGATGAGCAGCGTCGTCTCGAGAGGCTCAGTAGGCTCCAGCCTCCAGTTTTTAGTGGTACTCAGGGCGAGGATGCCCAGGGATTTCTTGACAAGTGTCAGCATATACTTCGGACGATAGGGATTTTGGAGTCCAGCGAGGTAGCATTCACCGCATTTCAGTTCACGGGGGCTGCCTTCACATGGTGGGAGGCATATGAGCGGCGCAGGCCGGCGGGTGTAGCGCCTTTGTCATGGCAAGAGTTCTCCACTATCTTTTTGGAGAAGTGGGTACCACAGTCTTAGAGAGAGGAGTTGCGTAGGCAGTTCGAGTGGCTTCGACAGGGAGACATGACTGTGACCCAGTATGAGGCGAGATTTTTTGAGTTAGCCCGTCATGCCTCCTGGATAGTTCCGATCGATAGAGAGAGGATCAAGAGGTTTGTAGATGGACTTAACTATCACTTTCATGTTCTGATGACTCGAGAGAGAGTTCTGGGTATTTCCTTTGAGGAGGTAGTTGATATTGCTCGTGATATTGAGATGGCTCACCGTCAGGAAAGAGAGGAGATGGAGGCCAAGAGGCATCGAGGTTCTGGTAGCTTCAGTAGTGCTCCGTCTAGGGGTCAGTTCCAGTAGAGCAGAGGTCGTTCATTCAGGCCTCCTCAGTCAGCTTGCTCTAAGTATCGTGGGTCATATTCCGGCCGAGGTCATCAGGGTTATCAGCAGAGCCAGCCATCTCTCAGCGCTCTTCTAGCTCAAGGTTCATCACGAGCCCTATCTGTTCAGGGTTCCTCCAGACCGAGTGCGTCAGCTAGTTACTCTGATGCGTGGGGTTCCCTTCAGTCCCATTCTCCAGCACCCGAGAGTTGTTATGAGTGCGTGGAGGTTGGGCACATGTGGAGGCATTATCCTCGGTGTTTGTGATAGTCAGTCTCAGCAGAGGGGTTAGCCCTCGTCTTCTAGCCCATCTTCTTCAGCACCCGCCCCGCCAACTAGGGGTGAGGGTCAGGCAGCTAGGGGCCGCCCCAGAGGGGGAGGCCGAACGGGTGGTCAGGCCCGCTTCTATGCTCTTCAGGGTAGGTCAGATGCTATTGCCTCGGATGCAGTTATCACAGGTATTATTTCAGTCTGCCATATGGATGCCTCAGTTTTATTTGATCCCAAATCCACCTATTCCTATGTGTCTTCTTATTTTGCTCATCATTTGGGTACCCCCCGGGTATCTTGCCTTACCTGTCCATGTATCTACCCCGGTGGGTGATACTATTATTGTAGACCATGTATATCGGTCGTGTTTACGTGACTATTGGGGGTCTGGAGACCCAAGTTGATTTTTTACTTTTGAGCATGGTAGATTTTGATGTTATTCTGGGCATGGATTTGTTATCTCCATGCCATGCTATTCTAGACTGTCATGCTAAGACAATCACGTTGGCTATTCCGGGTATTCCGAGGATCGAGTGGCGCGGTATGACTGACTCTGTACCCAGCAGGGTGATTTCATTCCTAAAGGCCTAGTGGATGGTTAAGAAAGGTTGTCTATCATATTTGGCATTTGTGAGAGATGTCGGAGCTGAGACTCCTAGTCTTGATTCTGTTCCCGTTGTGAGGGACTTCCCTGATGTGTTTCTAGCAGACATGTCGGGCATGCCACCAAACATGGACATTGATTTCAGTATTGATTTGGTGCCGGGCACTCAGCCTATCTCTATTCCTCCCTATCGTATGGCACCAGCAGAGTTAAAGGAATTGAAGGAGCAACTTCAGGAACTCCTAGATAAGGGGTTCATCCGTCCGAGTGTGTCACCATGGGGTGCACCAGTCGTATTTGTGAAGAAGAAGGATGGCACGATGAGAATGTGCTTTGACTACAGGCAACTGAACAAGGTGACGATGAAGAACAAGTATCCTCTACCCCGTATTGATGATTTGTTTGACCAGCTTCTGGGGCAAAGGTATTCTCCAAGATTGATCTCTGTTCAGGCTATCACCAGCTGAAGATTAGGGATTCTGATATATGAAGACGGCTTTCAGGACGAGATATAGGCACTATGAGTTTCTTGTTATGTCTTTTGGGCTGACTAATGCCCCAGCCGCGTTCATGCACTTGATGAACAGTGTATTTCGACCATGTCTGGATTCATTTGTGATTGTGTTTATTGATGACATCCTGGTGTACTCGCGTAGCCAGGAGGAGCACGCACAGCACCTGAGGGTGGTATTACAGAGATTGAAAGAGGAGAAACTTTATGCTAAATTTTCCAAGTGTGAGTTCTAGCTTGGCTCTGTGGCTTTCCTGGGGCACGTGGTGTCCAGTGATGGTATTCAGGTTGATCCGAAGAAGATAGATGCGGTGCATAGTTGGCCTAGACCGACCTCAGCCATGAAGATCCGTAGTTTCCTTGGGTTGGCAGGGTACTATCACCGATTCGTCTAGGGATTTTCTTCTATTGCATCGCCCTTGACCAAGTTGACTCAGAAGGGTGCACCATTTGTGTGGTCGGATGAGTGTGATGAGAGCTTTCAGAAGCTCAGGACAGCTTTGACCACGACTCCCGTGTTGGTATTACCATCAACTTCAGGTTCTTACACTGTGTATTGTGATGCTTCGAGAGTTGGGATCTGATATGTGTTGATGCAGGAGGGTAGAGTTATTGTATATGCTTCTCGTCAGTTGAAGCCCCATGAGAAGAACTACCCTGTACATGATTTGGAGTTGGCTGCTATAGTTCATGCTTTAAAGATTTGGAGGCACTACTTATATGGCATGTCTTGTGAGGTGTATACTGATCATCACAGCCTTTAGCATATGTTCAAACAGAAGGATCTCAATTTGAGACAGTGGAGGTGGCTTGAGTTACTTAAGGACTATGATATTACCATTTTGTATCACCCGGGGAAGGCCAATGTGGTATCCGATGCTTTGAGCCGGAAGGCGGTTAGTATGGGTAGCTTGACGTACATTCCAGTTGGGGAGAGGCCCTTTGCAGTTGATGTCTAGGCTTTGGCCAATCGGATGGTGAGGTTAGACATTTCGGAGCCTAGTCGGGTGTTGGCTTGCGTTGTTTCTCGGTCTTCCTTGTATGATCGCATCAGAGAGCGCCAGTATAATGATCCACATTTGCTTGTCCTTAAGGACAGGGTTCAGCATGATGATACCAGGGATGTGACTATTGATAGTGATGGCGTGTTGAGGATGCAGGGCCGGATTTGCGTGCCCAATGTGGATGGGCTCCGGGATTTGATATTGGAGGAGGCCCACGACTCGTGGTATTCTATCCATCCAGGTGCCGCGAAGATGTATCAGGATTTGAGACAACACTATTGGTGGAGGAGGATGAATAAGGATATTATGAGTTATGTAGCTCGATGTCTCAACTGTCAGCAGGTCAAGTACGAGTATCAGAGGCCGGGCGGTGTTCTTCAGCATATGGTTATTCTGAGTGGAAATGGGGGCGGATTACTATGGATTTTTTGAGTGGTCTCCCTCAGACTTTAAGGAAGTTTGATTCAGTTTGGGTGATTATGGATCGGCTGACCAAGTCCCCGCACTTCATTCCAGTATGTACTACCTATTCTTCGGAGCGACTAGCAGGGATCTTTATCTGGGAGATTGTCCGATTGCATGGGGTTCCAGTGTCTATTATCTCAGATAGGGGTACTCAGTTCACTTCTCAGTTTTGGAGAGTATTTCAGCGGGAGTTGGGTACGCAGGTAGAGTTGAGCACATCATTCCATCCTCAGACGGACGGGCAGTCCGAGCGCACTATTCAAATATTAGAGGACATGTTGTGTGCCCGTGTTATTGATTTTGGGGGTTCATGGGATGAGTTTTTGCCGCTTGCAGAGTTTGCCTACAACAACAGCTATCAGTCGAGAATTTAGATGGCTCCGTATGAGGCGTTGTATGAGAGGCGGTGTAGATCTCCTGTTGGATGGTTCGAGCCCGGCGAGGCTAGGTTATTGGGGACAAATATGGTTCAGGATGCCTTAGAGAAGGTGAAAATGATTCAGGAGAGGCTTCGTACAGCACAGTCGCGACAGAAGAGTTATGCGGACCGGAAGGTTCGGGATGTGTCTTATATGGTAGGTGAGAAGGTCTTGTTGAAGGTGTCGCCCATGAAGGGCGTTATGCGGTTTGGAAAGAAAGGGAAGCTGAGTCCGAGGTTCATTGGGCCTTTTGAGATACTTAGGAGGATTGGGGAGATGGCTTATGAGCTTGCTTTGCCCGGCTTGTCTAGCGTGCATCCGGTATTTCATGTATCTATGCTCTGGAAGTATATTGGGGACCCGTCTCATGTTTTAGACTTTAGCACAGTTCAATTGGATGATGATTTGACATATGATGTGGAGCCAGTGGCTATTTTGGGTCGTCAGGTTCGAATGTTGAGGTCGAAGGATATAGCTTCAGTGAAGG
Source organism: Nicotiana glauca (assembly GCA_026770625.1). Taxonomy (NCBI): domain Eukaryota; kingdom Viridiplantae; phylum Streptophyta; class Magnoliopsida; order Solanales; family Solanaceae; genus Nicotiana; species Nicotiana glauca. The sequence goes on along the minus strand of MU783809.1, from coordinate 39,225 downwards.
TGCAATGGAGAGGTCGGCCCGTGGAGGAGGCTACTTGGGAGACCGAGCGGGAGATGCGGAGCAGATATCCTCACTTGTTTGAGGCTCCAGGTATGTTTCTTGACCCGCTCGAGGACGAGCGTTTGTTTTAGTTGGGGAGGATGTGACGACCCGGCCCGTCGTCATGTGAGTTACCACCCCGTTTTCCCTATCTTATGTTTCTCTATGCTTCACTATCTATTTGAGGTAATCGAGTCGAATTGGATTTGGTTTTAGACGGAAATGAGACACTTAGTCTCTTTAAGGAAAGCTTGTTTTGGAAACGTCAACCGGAAGTTGACTATTTAGTTAGAGGGCTCGGATATGATTTTCGATGATTTGGTTAGCATCGGGGGAGGATTTGTGACTTAGGAGTGCGACCGGAGTTAGTTTTGGAGGTCCGGTGTAGAATTAGGCTTGAATTGGCGAAGTTAGTATTTTGGCGAATTCCGGTTGGTAGGTGATATTTTGATCCGGGGGTCGGAATGGAATTCCGAGATTTGCAGTAGCTCTGTTAGGTGATTTTGGATGTGCGGGTAAAATTTCAGGTTGTTTGGAGGTGTTTTGGTTGGGTTTTTGATCGAATGCGTGTTTCGGAAGCTTTGAAGAAACTTAGGCTTGAATCCGATGTGAATTGATGATTTTAGTGTTGTTTGAGGTGTTTTGATGATTGGAACAAGTTCGTATGATATTTTGAGATATGTTGGTGCCTTTGGTTGAGGTCCTGGGGGCCTCGAGGTGATTTTGGATGGCTAAACGGAGGTTTTAAACTTGGATTTTGTTGCAGATTTTGCCCAGCGTTGCAGGCCAAATTTGGCCTTCGCGTTCGCGGGAGGGACCCTCGCGTTCGCGTAGCAGAATTTCCTGGGCCATCGCGTTCGCGTGGTTGTCCTCGCGTTCGCGTAGAAGGGGCCTGGGGCCCTGCCTAAATTGTTCTATATGTTCGCGACATAAGGGTCGCGTTCGCGTAATGAGAGGATCTGAAGCATCGCGAACGCGACAAGTGGAACGCGTTCGCGTAAGGGGGTGAGCTGAAGCATCACGTTCGCGTGCTGGGAGCCGCGTTCGTGTAGAGTAAAATCATGGTCAACACAAGTTGTTTATTGCGAAAGCGGGGTTGTTGACCGCGTTCGCGTAGGGTTAAACCTGGCGGTTCAGAGGGGTTTTTATATTATTTCATCCGCGACCCCATTCATTATTTCCTCCATTGTTGACCACCTTAAGAGATTTTTGGTAGCAATTGAAGAGGATTTTGACGGGAATTGATTGGAGGTAAGTCTCGTGACCTAGAAACGCTATTTTATTGAAGAATCAACCTTTAATTCTTGGAAATTTGGGTAAAAATTGGAAGAACTAGGCCTTGGATTTTGAAAAGAAAATTTGGGATTTGAGGGGACATTTGAACTCCTATTTTGGTAAATTTGATATGTACGGACTCATGGAGAGACGAGGAATCCGGCGACGTGAATTTTGTAATTTTTCGAGAAGTGGGATCGGGGCTCGGGTTTTGCCAACTTCGTGATTTTTGACGTTTTTCGAGTATTTTCGATTGGGTTATGTTTCTTTGGCCTATTGTAATGTATTCCTTATGGTTTTGATCAAATTCGACGTGGGAGGAGGTTGATTCGAGGGAAAAAGGCTTGGCGAGCTAGACTTTTGGCCGGCTAGACGTGAGTAATGACTTTAAATGTTGCCGTGAGGGCTTGAGACCCCGAATTTGCACAACTTGGTGCTGTGTTGAGATGAGACACGCGTTCAATGACGAGCGCGGGGTCATTTACTATTGGGGACTGTGACTTGGTTCAGTCCGGATGATATTTTTACCGCGTATTGGCTATGACTTGTTATTTCCACTATGATTTGGCTTGTTGCCATATTTGGGGCTTATTGCCGACTATTTGAATTCTTTATGAACTATCATCACTGTTTCCCTCACTATTTGAAATATTATTTGAACTCTGTCCATGTGATTTACACTGTTTCATGAACTCAGCTATATTTTTCTTAAACTTGGAGTTTTAACTGATATTTGAAATATTGTTTGAGCTGACTATTACTGTTTTACTGATGCCTGAGGGGCTTTTAATTATTTTTGGACTGATTGAGGCCGAGGGCCATATGTGAGGGCATGATGAGTGCTATGAGGAGGCTTTCAGACTTCGAGTGATATGTGAGGAGGCTTTCAGGCCTCGAGTGTATTGTGAGCAGGCTTTCAGGCCTCGTATTGATATTGTTCAGGCTTTTAGGCCTTGTTGATAGCGCTTGGGCTGTAGGAGCCCCTCCGGAGTCTGCACACCCACAGTGAGCGCCGGTACCCATCTAGAGCGGTTAAATTTTAGACAACGGTAACAATGACACTGTCATACGCGTTTTGGTCAGATAACAATGACTGACCAGTCAGGTAACAATGACTTACTAGCGGTAACAATGGCACTGTAATACGCATTTTTGGTCAGGTAACAATGGCTGACCGGTCAGGTAACAATGACTGACCAGGAATGAAAAATCATGCCCGAGGGGCAGAATTCTGAGCATTTCTTACTGGTTGACATAATTGTTTTTAATTGTTTTCAAAGAGAATTTCTTGCTATATTTCACCGGTTTTGCTGTTTATCTGGTTTTACTGCTTGAGATAGCATTACTTGTGCCTTTATGGGATTTTATGTTCTCAGTCATTATTTATTTTTATTACTCACTGGGTCGGAGTACTCACATTACTCCCTGCACCATGTGTGCAGATACAGGCATAGCTGAGTTTGTTCCTGAGCGCTGATTCTTTCCAGACCAGGCAGACCCGGAGAGACGAGGTAGCTGTCGACGTCCACATCTTCGTTTCTTCCTTATCATCTATACTTCATTTATCTTCGGACTATATTTTTGGATACAAACTTGTAGTATTTCATTTAAACTCTGTAGTAGCTCATGACTTGTGACACCCCAATTGCGGGCTGGATTTGGGTTGGCATCCTTGTTATCATGGTTATTTCGCATTATTGGTACGTTATTCCTATTTTAAGCTTATCTATGTTAATAACTGTTAATAATTTGAGGAGTTAATGTTCTGTTGGCTGGCCTTGTCTTCATGAGAGGCGCCATCACGACCCGGTGGGTTTGGGTTGTGACAAGCACAAAGTATGAAATATTGCTAAGGGAAAAAATCATTGCGTCGAGAAGCATGACGGTAAGTTAAATTGACATATAAGGTATAAAGTTTTAATATATACTGATATTAGAGGGTAATGTAAAAAATGTTATTATATATTTGATTTAATATAATATACTATGTATACCGCAAATAATGAAATCATTGTCATACAACTTATACAGTGAAATATGGATTATCTTAACTATCGAACAAAGCATCAGTGCTTGTTTAGTTTTCTGGATATGAATTAGAAAGTCTTATCCTATCTGTTGCCCTCTTATGAAAGAGTATTTTTGAGATATTTGGAAATTTTCTTCTTTATTCATATGTGATATGTCCACCATTCACTGGTATACATGCTTATAGTGTGAAACTCCTTCGAGATGTAATTTGGAGTCATTGAAATACTTGTATGGGGCCATCAGTTATCTTTGAGTTTCAGATGCTAGAAAGTATAATCTTGGTTTTTGAGGAATCAATTACTACTGCTCTCTGTTTTTGATGATTGATGCGCCAATCTTATAATGCCCTTGTTGAATGTGTGCTGAAAACTGATTTTGTATTATTTGGTATAATGTAGATTACTCCATCAAATGAACACTTGTATACATTCGTACATGATAGGAGGCGATTTGTGGTGTGCATGCGGGAAAAAAAATATAGTTGCAGAAGGTTCCAACTGGATGTGATACCATGCATTGGCGATTGTGACATAATACCACATGGATGAATACAAATATTGTTCGGTATACTGTAGCAAGAATTACATGCTGAAGACCTATGAATTTCTGGTTTATCCAATTCCTCACGAAAGTCAATGGGAAATTCTTGAAGATGTCTTAGGGGATGCGGTTAAGCCACCAAATGTAAGAGTTAAACCTGGCAGGCCAAAGAAGTCGAGAATCAAAGGTGCCGGTGAGTTCCAGGAAAAAAGGTGTAACATGACATGTGGTTTGTGTGGACAACAAGGTCACAACAGAAAAACCTGCAGGAATCCTCCAAAAAATGTGTTTAACTCTTATGCTAGTCTGCGAGTGATATCTCTAAGGAGAAGCTTTGTTCAAGCTTAAACAATAGTTTAATAAAAAAAAATGTATTATCTATTATGACAGATCGATTGGGCTAATATTATATTTCCATATTTACTTCTTATGTCTTCTATCAGTTGAATGAATATTGCCTTTGTGCAAAAATAAAAATAAATGGCAATGACTAAATTTGACGGCACAAACACATAGTTTAATTTTATCCATATCAGTATTTTATAGTTCTAGATATTGACTTCTCTGTATCAATAATTCTTGTTCATAGATAGTTATAGATATTGACTTCTATGTACCAATAATTCTTGTTTATATGTTGATATATTTCTGACTGTAGTATCAATATTGAGTGGCATGAGCTGCCATGGGATTACAATGAAATATGAGTGTGAGATAATTTTGCTCTGAATTGCTTTTGAGTGACTGATCTTTCATTGAAGGTACTAGTAAATGGGGAGTAAGATACATTTTCTAACAAGTTAAAGGGAAAAAAAATCCAAATGCAGAATGTACAGTGATTGGGAATCCGAGGTTGTTAATGTTTAATATAGTAATGTGGATCGTAGGTTTGTGGGACAATACAAGCTAGAAGGTGTACACATGGAACAGATGTAACAGAGTGTTCCATCAATACTACATATATAGAGGCTTGTTTTTGGTATATTTATATGCAACAGAGGTAACAGAGTGAATAGACATCTTATATGTTGGCAAAGATTTTTTTAACTGACTTTTGTTAAAGTGCTGCTGTCGTAGATTAACAATTCTACACGGTATAATTTTACTAATTTACTTCAGAAAAGCTCATACTAATATATGTTTGAAAATTCTTTTTCATATATAGGCTTGTTTTTGGTGTAGTACGAAGATTTGCAAAATCTGCAATCAGGTGAAATTTGGTTTAGTTACAACATGTTATTGAGGTTTTTATTTATCCGCAGATCTGTGAAATATTTAAAAATTTTACACTTTTAAAAAAATACTCCTTATTAAGTGTACAATATATACTTGTTATACATCATACATAATTATACGTGAAAGAAATCTATATTACCATACCTTTTGCTTTGTTGGTAGACAGAGTTATCACAATTTATCCAATACCATGTATCAACATACACTCTAGATACCAATAAGTGATTAGTCTAATGGTTGGGAAGTGCTATAGCACTAGCACAATATAAATCTTTATTTCATCAAGGATACAAAGCTGCTAACAGAAGTAAAAAGACATCATGAAAGTATCATATTCTTCTGTAATTAGTAATCTGTTATATGGATAAAACATAAATTCCATTCATATATTGACAACATAATTGCACCAGTACATTATTCAACTTCTCAAAACATAATACTTAAAGATACTTATAACCAAAGTACAGCTCCACTTGTTAAGTAAAATAAAATATTATATGAAATGCATCTGAAACAAACTAAAGCAGTACTACATAAGGTAGTAAAGCTACTAATTATTCATATCCACACGACCCTTTTATTTAATTTTCATCGGGACTTCTACTTCGTTGACGACTAGCTGTTCTTGCTTCATTCTTCCGTAACTCCATAATAACGATGCAAACCTTATGTGTTGAGTAGTTATATCACACACATTTTTTATCGCGCTTTGACCACATATGAAGGACTCCGCAAACATCGCCACAAGCACACCTGATTCGCTGCATTTTAAGCATACCAAATATTTTCTTTAAAAAAATTTATTGCACACTAAAAAATTATGTTGTACCCTAAAAGTATAATATACAAATCTATTAATCATATGACTTACGCGTCTTGCTGCACCGACAAACCATCAATCATAACAACATCAAATGGTTCTTCCTTTGTCTTATCCTTGTATGATCCCTTATTCAATTCGATATCATTCCTTTTGCCATAAAAACCAAGAGCACACAAAAAGTATAGGATAATAACAACATATGCGTCTACTGCTTTGCCAATTCTGGATTTGTGAGATGTATCTTCCTTTGAGTCATAAAGAAATATGAATCTTTCTTTGAAAGACATTATTACCAGTACCCAGTAATCATTGTATACAATATTTATGGGGAATAAGATATGGTCGACGATGTGCCACGGGCTGTTACAAAGCATTTTATCACCAAAAATGTAACGGGCAATATCGTGCTCAGGTTTCAAAATAAGGTTGTTTTTATTCTATGCAATGAACTTCTTATACATAGCCTTAATCTTCAAATCAAATAGATAATATGTACTCGTGAACTTGATGTCACCATTAGGATCATATTTGCCCTTTTTCCTCAAATAGTAAAGCAAGACGTCCACATGCTGTCAATAATACAAAAAGAACAATTATAACATCATGTACAATCACAAACATATACTTTATTTATGCGCAAAAAACAAAACTGTTGTACTGGATATATTCATTCTATCCAGTTAATACTCTTAAATTGGGAACAATTATACCTAAATATCCGATGTATTTTACTTTAACGTACCGAATCACTTATAGATTGACCTTTGTAGGCAAGTTTGTGGAACCACTCCTTCTTGCCAACATGCAATACACCAAATTCAAACATAGGTTGTAATGCATTATCCTTATTGGCGTAAACATAACTTCTGTAAAAAGATCATGATTACCCAACGTCAACATAATAAACTTCAAAAGAAGAATATGTATTATAACTAAAACGAGTACTCACTTCATTTATGTCCTCAAACCTACAGTAACCCATGTCTTGAAATCGCTCGTAATCTTTTTGTAATCATCATCACTAGTAAAACATACAAACGGGTGCCCTCCTATGACAATAGTCTTCATTGATGATCCTCGAACAGAACTAGCGCCTGACAAAAAATCAGTCAAGAAAGGTGATTTATAGACCGATGCAGGGTGCCTCTCTCTTTTAGAATATTTTGGGCTATGTTCAGATGCCATAGGATTTGTATATTTAACAATCTGAGATTCGGGGGCGTCAACATAAAATTCGTCCATGGGATCTTTGGCTGAATATCAAACACAATATTAGCATATTGACTAACTTAAAAAAGTAATACACATTCCAGTGAATATTTCCACATGTTGAATGTGTATCATTAGTTGCACGTATTCAGACAAAGTATAACATGAATATAATGTGTAGGAAAAAATACACATGTGATTATAAGTAAAAGTTTAATAAAATTAATACTTTATATATGTAAAGATTTAAGGAATATGACTTGGGGATATCTATGACATAATTACTAAAATGTTACAATATATCAAGCATAGTTACGAGCTATTGTAGGGTTTGTGTATTTAACAATTTGAGATTCGGGGACATCAATCTAATATGCCTCTATGGGATCTATTGCAGCTTCTCCAGCACCAAAATCAGCATCTTGATATACTTTACGTACATAATAAACAGTTCAAATAAATGTAAAAATATGAACAATTTACTATAAGTATCACAAATAATGAAAAAAGATAGCTCTTTATATTCATGATACAACTAAGATATGTTAAATTATTATAAAGATAATTTATAGTAGTTGAAACCAAAAGTGGGGATATAAGTTAAATACTAACTTAAATGAATAGTGTATAAGTGAATGTACAAATACAAGTTATATCATTGTGTATAAACATGTTAGTAACTAAGTTTCATTTGCTTATACTAGGAATACAATATTGATCTGCAAGACTCAAATAAACATTGTAAGAATACATGGTATAGCTGAGATAAAGTGTAAAAAGAACATGGTATAATTGTAAGGTATATGTCGTATAAACGTTGTTTTGGTTAAAATATAATTGACATAAAATGAAAGACATATATGCAACCAATATATATTATAGGACCGAGGAAATGAAAAATTTATTACCACCAAGCTCATCGTTAGGAGCTTCATTCTCTTCAATATTGTTGTCGAAGCGATATGTTTCATTGTATCCACAATCCACATTTTCCTTCTCATGTAAACCATCAAAGTCACTACCATCATATATGCCTCGTTTGCAAAGTCTTCCCCCCTGCTAGTTTTAAAAAGAGTAATTAAAACTTTTAAATCAAAACTATAAAAGAATTATTACAAATTTCCATCATAGGTCAAACATTGACAAAATTAACAGTTGCTGTGATAAATACCTCAGAAGCACTTAAAATATCCACTTTTTTTGCCAATGACTGGACAACATTAACTAATTTGGAATTAGATTCCACAATGAACACATTCAGCATCTGAAGTTCCTTTTTTATCTAGTGAAACAAACAATAATATTAAAAGTATATTTGTGTAACGATCCGACCAGTCGTTTTGAGTACTAGCGTTTCGTTCAGCAGTCTGAGGCTATGAACAGCTTCATTTCAGGTATTATGACCTGTACGCATGGTCATAATTAAATTTTGGGAAGTTAAGAGTTGATTTGGAAAGAGAATTCTTATTTCGGAAGCTTAAAGTTGAAAGGATGAACTAGGACTGGAATTTTGAGTAAACGACCTCGGAATCAGGATCTGAAGGTTCCAGAAGGTTCGTATGATGATTTCGGACTTGGGCGTATGCCCAGTTCGGGTTCCGGACAACCCTGGAGCGTTTTGGCGCCTACTGTAGAAGTTAGAATTTTAGAAAAAAATTTATAAGTTTGGCTTGAACTGAATTTCAGTGTTATTGATGTTCGTTTGGAATTCCAAGATTGTGAATAGCTCCGTATGGTGATTCTGGAGTTGGGAGCGCGATCGGAAGTGAATTCGGAAGTCCGTAGGTCATTTTTGAGTCATTTGGCTAAAAACATAAATTTGAAGGTTTTGAGAAGTTTGACCGGAAGTTTACTTTTTGATATCGGGGTCGGAATCCAATTTCGAAAGCTGGAGTAGGTCCGTAATGTCAAATATGACTTGTGTGCAAAATTTGAGGTCAATCGGACGTGATTTGATAGGTTTAAACATCGGAAGTAGAAGCTTAAAATTTAGAAGTTCATAAAGCATGAATCGGGGTGTAATTCATGGTTTTGACATTGTTTGATATGATTTGAGGCCTCGAGCAAGTACGTAATGTATTTTGGGATTGGTTGGTATGTTTGGTTGAAGTCCCGGAGACCTCGGGTGGATTCCGGGTGGTTAACGGATCGAAATTTGGCATGTTGGATAGCTGAAGGGGTTTGGTTGTTGGTATTTACGCCTCTGCGGAAATAGGACTGCAAAAGCAGTCCGCAGAAGCGAGGAGGGAGCCGCAGAGGCGAATTTTCAGTCAAGGCTCGAGGATCGCAGATTCGATCGAGATTTCGCAGAAGCGGGACCGTATCTGCGGAAGGCGGATCGTAATAGCAAAAATGGGAGGTCCAGTGGAAGCCGCAGAAATGGCTGGTGATCCGCAAAGGCGGAACCGCAGAAGCGGGATTTCTTCCACAGAAGCAGAAGTAGCTGGGAGCAGAGGGGGTGCTTTTAAATCGGGATTTGGTCATTTTTTCTCATATTTTCATGGCTTGGGGAAATTTTGGGGATTTTTAAGAGAGGATCTTCACCATTAACGACAAGGTAAGATATTTTCACCTATTATGAGTTAAATACATTAATTATGTATGGATTTAAGTATGAATTGTGTAGAAAAAATTGGGGTTTTGGTAGAAAGTCCTAGAAGTTTTATTCTTTGAATTTAACTACGAATTTGAGCATGGAATTAGGAGTAAATTATATATTTGAGTTCCTAAGGTCACACGTAATCTTTATCTTCAAAAAATTTCGGAATCCGGGCACGTGGGCCTGAGGGCATTTTCGTCAACTTTTTGATCGGGGTTAGGAATTTCTATAAATTAGATTGTAATGAATGATTGAGCATATATCAATGGATTTGTGTAACCGTTGGCTAGTTTTGGAGCATAGTGCATCAATTAGAGTGTTCGGAAGGGCGTGGAATGCCGGTTTGAATCTTCGGAGCGAGGTGAGTCTCCTATCTAACCTTGTAAGAGGGAATTGTCTCCATAGGTAAAATAATTGATTATGTGCTCCTATTTGCGGGGGCTACGTACGCACGAGGTGACGAGAGTCCATGCGTAGCTACTATTATGCTATTGTTCGGGTAGTTAGGATCCAAGAGCATATTATACTTGGATTATTTATGAACCCATTGATAGCTTGAGTTGCTTAAATCACATTGAATTAGTAAGTGGATTTCTAAAAGGATTAAACTTCATTTCTTAAAATTTGTTAAAGGAGAATTGGTTTTATTTGGATAAATATTCCTCGATAAGTTCTTAATTGACTGATTGAGCATGTATCCTTATGTGTACTTGCGTCGCATGCATGATTCGCGAGCAGGGTATGTGTTTCTTTATGGAACAGGCCAAAAGCCTCGGCATATTAAATAGATGCATCTATGGTTCGGGCCGTTCGACCATCGGCAATGCACAATTTACATTTCTATTGGATCAGACCGTCGCCTTGGTGTGATTTGTGCATGTTATTTGTCGCTTGAGGATTTTAAAACGTGAATTTGCCCTTCGTGGCTTGATATAAATTGATAAGATAATAAAGAATACACCTTGAAGGACCTTGATTATTTGTTGAAGGTGTTTACCTGTTTTCCGGCTTCGTGAATTAGAACTACTATATAAATCCATGATTTTTCTCACATTTCTAGAATATTGTTAATTGACCTCTAGTAAGTGTCGAAGTTGACCATCTCATCTCTACTTTTTCGAGATTAGGCAGGATACTCATTGAGTACACATTGTTTACGTACTCATACTACACTTCTGTGCATTTTTTTGTTGCACAGGTATATGTATCTCTAGCATCCTACTGGACGTAGCATCGCGGATGATTCTGGGACTAGGTGAGTTGCATCATTCGAGGCGACCCGCTGCTAGTGTAGTCCCTTTCAGCATATTGTATTTATTTCCTGTCCATTGTATTTCAGACGGATGTTGTATTTTATTTTTTCTTATCAGTAGATGCTCATGCACTTGTAGCACCGGGTTCTGGGATGGTTTTCGACATATTTGTACTAATCGTTTGTTGTTTAATTTGAATTTAAGTGGTGATCTTCTTATTTATGAAAAATGGAAGAAAAACTCCTAGATTTCAAAGGTATTAAAAAGAGAAGTTAATCGATTGATTAAGTTGGCTTGCTTGACAGCGGTGTCCTGCGCCACCACGACCCTTAGTATATTTTGGGTCGTGACAATATGGTATCAGAGCACTAGGTTCCTAGTGTCTCACGAGTCATGAGGAAGTCTAGTAGAGTCTCGCGGATCGGTACAAAGACGTATGTACTTATCCTCGGGAGGTTACAAGACTGTTAGGAGTACTTCCCTTCTTGATTCCTTATCATGCGATTTGATTCCTGTGAGGCTTATGCCTTTGTTTCTTCCTACTCAATCTTATGCGACGCGAATCGCCTGTTAGAAATTGAGAGTTGAAGAACCGTAATGGTACTACAGATGTGATACGGGATGTTTCTCCCGGTGTAGTTGACTGGATTATTATCGTCACCTTATGGAAGGATATTCTAATATTTCAGCTCAATAATGGTACTTTTGAGAGCTCTGAGGTTAGGCACACGTTGCCATGATGCTTATGAACGAATGTTGCGCAGTAGTGATATGATGATAGGATGTTTTGCCCACGTGTCAGGGCAGTGAATGACTTGAAGGGGGGTTTACTCAGTGCATAATCAGGAGATTCAGTATTTTATTCCCGGAAGGGGAAAGACAATCGAGCTAAGGATGTTTAGATGTGGGCTGGTGAAAGTAATGAGACTTGGTATTTGCAAGCGTTGTAGAGTTTTCTTCTTTTATGGGATGTCGTAGTCCTAATTGAACGTACTAAGTTTGTTGGTGTTATGATCTTCTACAATTCTCCTTTGGGGCAAGGTATTGTGAAATAGTATCGGAGGTACAACCGTCAAATATCGCAGGGTGCGGTGGTTCAGGATTGAATCAGTATTTCTAATGTTGGCGGTTCGATGAAGATGACCTTCAGAAAAGTTTAAATCTAGTAACAACTTGTGGATTCAAGTGCTATGGAGATGAATTTTATTAAGGCAGCAACTGAACAGCAAAAGATGAGAAAGACATGTGGGAAGTGTCAGGCGGAGTTTTAAACTTCTAAAGGGTCAGGCTTAGGGAGCGCAGGTCGAGCAGTTGATTAAATAAGTGAGTTTGGCCAAAGTGGGAAAGCAGCGGAGCTGCGTAGGGGCTTGGTAATAAGGTGACTATGCGCCTTAAGAAGAGTCTGGAACGATTTGAGAATATTGGTGCTTGGTTATTGGGGTCTACGGATCTAATTTGAAGTAGGGATTCTTGTGCGGCCGGAGATTTAATATAACGGAAAGAAGCCTCTTAAATGAAGAAGGATGTAGCATGACTTGAATTGAAGGGATGTTGTCGCGCACTTAAATGATGTCCACGAGGGGTAAATAGACCTGTGCAGCTGGAGAGTGAGCTCAGACTCAGAAAGGGTCATTGACGTCGAAGTGATTGTACCCCCGTGCAACGACGTTGGAAGATGCCGGGGAAAGCTTTTTATAGGTAGGTTACCCAAGTGAACAGGTTAGTAGTTGCATGGTTGACGGGGCTCCTACGAAGAATTTTATCGGTTATGTAGCATAGAGATCGGTCGTGCGAATGCAGTGGGTGAATCAGAGTATAAAAGAATGGGGCTTTGCGGAAGGAATTCGAGAATTTAGGCGGTTGATCGCGCAAGGTTATGTCGATCAAAGCTGGGGAATCTTGGTGAATTCCGGAGTTGTGAACCAATGGCTTCATGCTAAGTGGGAGAGTCTCACCGCTTATGATTGGGTTGCATGGTTAACTACTTGCGAGATTTTTTTTGGCTATTAGCATATCGACGGGCTGTTTAAGCTACGGAAAGGACCATAAGTGGTAATTTAAGTAAAGGAAGTATTAAAGGTGGGCTATCGTTGGCCCTATTGGCCCATGTTCAGACTTGGGGAAAGATTCAAGATTTTGCCTTGTATAGATGCGGGTTCCCAGGGAAGTGATTCAGCGGGTTCTTCGCCAAGAGGGTATTCATGTGATGGAAGACTCATGGAGTTGACTATATTCGGGGCCAAGTGAGAGCGGGTGGCTCTTAGCAATGGTCCTAGGGGGACTCAAAAGATAAAGTGTGGTACCTAATGATTTCGAGCCTATAAGTACAGTTAAGAATCAAGCTTTGTGGCAGCTTATGAGGAGGTGCCTAGAATGCTCTATGATATTTTGACTTGCGGTATAGCATTTGAGGGATATGAAACAATTCGTGGGATTTGAGACAGCATGGTCTCGTGATTCGAGGTCACTCGAGATGGGTGCAAATGGAGTACGTTACATGTTGGATGGAATTAGTATAATTTCTAAGTCAATCGGGGTGAATCGGAAGAAGATAGATTGGTTAGCCATACTTTAGTTGGCATGTTGGTGGTAGAGATCAGCTCTTTCAGCATGATTTAGTCATGTAGGTGATCTGTGGCGGTGCGCATGAGGCTTGTCAGACGCCGTAATTGATATTATTCTAAAGCATTCTATTGTTCTGGCTTGTTATGCGGGAGCAGATTCCGGAAGGGGCTATGGTGGCTTAGACCCCTACTTAGAGATTTGCATATTTCCACAGTTATAAGAATTTGCCCGTGTGTTGCTATATTTCTCCTGAAGTGAGTTCAGTGAAAAGACTTTATATGATGAAGTGTTTGACCTATTAGTGGTTCCGAAGTTATGATAAGAACCATGTTTTATTGTACATTGGCATGTTGGGTGCAGTGAGTAGTAAGGAATATGAAGTGAGAATCAAGGCTGCAGTTCGGTGTGGACAATGGTGTCACAAGCTCGGATGAGCAGGAAATGAGTTTCGATGTTTAAAGTAAGTTGGTATTGTCTTCAGCGTCACATGAGGTCAGTGTTTTGTAAAATGGGCTTGTATCATGGTTAATGATTCTTGATCGCTTTTCAGTGTTGGTGCGGTCGGTGGTTTGGATGTACGGACCTGTTGTGTGTTTCGAAAGGTTATGGGAGCATGTCCCACATGAAGATTGTATAAGCGTGACATTTGGTCACTTGGTTGATCAAAGATTTAAACCAAGTATGAGGATTGTGGTAATACCATTAGTTTGAGAATTTATGCCTGGAGGGCACTCTGGTTATTGGGTTATGGAATGTGGAGGTTCGCCCCGGTTATAATGGTTGTCCTTGTGCTATGAGAAGAGGGAAATTGGTATGGACCTTGGAGAGGTTATTAGCCTAGTCAGTGCAATCTGAATCGATTTGAGGTCGGTGGATGGATTCAAATGTGAATAGGGGCTCTATGTCAGGCCAGTTGTGTTTATTTCAGTAATGCGCTCCTTATGGAGTAGTCAGGGTGTTATTTCGTTGCCATATATTTCATGTGATAATATATTGCGTCGTGTGAGTTGTGAGACGGCTTGGGAATTGCTTATGTGTTGAGGATCCGCATAGAGATGATGTTATATGAGCAGGATGGCTTTGAGATTTCAAATCGTATATCGCACCTCAGTTGTGCTCGAGTTTTTGTGGCTCCTGGCGCTATATGTCTCCCCAGGGATGGAATTATGCACTTAGTGTGCTTGTGACCAATATTCGGCATATTATTGAAATGAACAATCTAGATCGGTGCGTATCTCCTTATGTGAGTTTTATGGGTGGATCGGGTGGCACACCGCCATGCTTATGTTGTTCGGATCGGGTTGCTGCGCCGTAATAATGTGAAGCTGAGTACAGTTCCCCGTATCTATTTTATGTGTTTTGTTTCCTATTTTTATGAGGAAAGCTAATGTTAGTTGTGTGCCAGCGTCGTATGTATGATTCGCGAGCGGGGTAATTGGATTTCCTTTCCAGAGTTCGTTTTCATTGTATCGTGTTCAAATTGGTAGCCTATTGGAACATTGTGGCTTCATATGAGACTTTTGGTCATGTCGGGGTGGCTTATTGCCTGAGCAGTTCGTACTGGGTGAGACGAGATTTTTGGGTTTAGGATCAGTGCAATCTGATTACGTGAAATATATTAAGGAGCAAAGATCATTATTTGGTTCAGAATGAGGTAAT
Organism: Nicotiana glauca; assembly: GCA_026770625.1. Classification (NCBI taxonomy): domain Eukaryota; kingdom Viridiplantae; phylum Streptophyta; class Magnoliopsida; order Solanales; family Solanaceae; genus Nicotiana; species Nicotiana glauca. The sequence goes on along the minus strand of MU783809.1, from coordinate 23,996 downwards.
GTTTCGTGTCAGAAGTATAGACTCAATGATTGGTTGACTCGGCAGTTGATTATGAATTTCTGCACATCTCTTTCGTCGTGGCGGCATTGTAAGATTTAGAGTAAGACCTGTGTATGTCATTGTCACACCTCCTTTTTACGCACCACCCCCGAGGGGGTCGTGTATAAGGTAGGTTTTCCATTTTAAAGTGACATTATTCGAAATGGGTTTATTTAATGATCAGAGTCGCCACTTGGGATAGGTTCGGCTTTTGGTGTCCCAAGTCACCAGTTTAACTTGAATCCCAAATTGAGGAAAATTTTCGACTTCCCAATTGGAGTCTGCGAACCAGAAATTCTAAGTAAGGAATTTTGTTGACCCGAGGGAAGGTGTTAGGCACCCCCGGATCCCGTGGTTCTAGCACGGTCGCTTAAACTATTATATTTGGCTAAAAATCTGATTTTTATACATGTTTTAACTTATGTGCAAATTTTAACTTATAATCGCTTTTAATTAATATTTTTAATGAGAATTTTCGACTCCGTTGAGATTTGGATT